>QLPC01003914.1:0-34788 GCA_003314055.1 Lactifluus hygrophoroides | reverse complement strand
ATTACCGAGTTGACGTGAATTATGGATTTGATGATGTTCGTCTCATTGACAGATTTCCCAACCGTCTTGTCTCGTCGATGGGGTGCTCAGTGAGACCGACGCCGTAGCGATGATATTGATATTGACCTCGACTTCGAGGATAATACATGTCAGTGGTCATTACCAGTTGCACGTAGAAAACACTAGTAAATCCGAGTTCCCTTATTGGCAAAGAAGGGAGAAGCCTATCATTGGTCTGTTCTCAGTTGAAAGGGACGGAATCAGTCCATAGTATTGTGTGGAAACTTCGTCCTTGGACAAGGACTACCTTTTTCCAGGCACCTGAGGCAGCAATTCCTCATTGAGTATGGATCTCATTGCAAGGGCCATTGTGTATGAGGTTTATGGTGAACGCCTTGACAGTTAGAATGTGCCCCGTCATCAGAGGTAACGTACTGGCCACGGCATAACTATGCCCAGAGAGTATCTGTGCAATTGTGAGCGCTGACTTGAGCATGAATAATGTGCCAGTGGTCACTGTTGTGGAGATAAAAAGATAACTTGAACATAACGGCTAAAACTAGACATTACGAGCTGTTCCCGGAGCTCCTTCATGGCAACTGCAGCGATGCATGGTATGACGTGCGTCAGGCGCTACTTCGCTGGGCGTAGCACGATGATATCGGGTTGCGTTGAGTAGTCGGGATGGCACTTTCACGCGTGCAAGCAGGGGTACAGTACAGACGCGATGGGGCAATCACCAGCGCTCGGCGCCGTCAGGAGAAGCTTGGATGAGGCAGAAGTTCACGTAGGGTACCGTAACCTGACATCCACAGTCGTGCTGTGCACACAGGCCCGGGTCTCACAAAAGGGTATCTCGCCGAGAAGACTCTTTGTCTCTTGGAATATATCGAGATTTAAAGTAACGCTACTTGCCGAGATTTTAGAGTCAGCATTGCACACTTTCCATGGTTTTCGAGGCCCCGGAATGGAGTTGGGCATAAAGTGGCTGCTGATGGTCTCTCCCTGATACTCTACTACTATGGGTGCATTAGTTGCTCGAAACATAGAAATCAGAACTTCTTCAGAGAATGTGACGGCGCAATCGTCCCCAGCCACTGAGATGACATTACGCCAATGATAGCTATCAAGCTATATCAAGCTCGATCAAGGTGTGATAAGCCCCTTTCGTGAGTTGGCCCCAAGTCGCCAGAGTCCATAGGTGAGAACACCCAGAGCTGCGTGAGCAGTGCACTCAGTTCCCCAGCTTACAAGTTGGTCTAAAGCGGCTTCTTTCTGACAGTGCCGCCCGCTGAACGCCCTCTATAGGCTTCAAGTCCACCCTGTGCAGGATCTCTTTAGGATGGCTCAGCCTGAGGGTGTCATCGATGATCACACAGAAGAGAGGGAAAGAAGCGAAGAACGCCGCGCTGCAACGGCGAGACCATGTGGATGATACAGCCTTATTCACCTCTACTGGCATTCGTTGACCCTTGTTTTAAGCTACTGAAGATATCATCGAGGAGTTGCGGAGAGAGAACCAGACATTACGAGAGTTGTTCGGAATGACGACAGATTGTAAGTAACGTTCTAGCAAGAGAATATCCCGGAGCTTACCAGTAGTGCGGTCTACAGCCTTGCGAGAGGATATGGAGAGACAACACAGAGAGCTGTTAGACACGGTGCGGTCAACAGCACACGTGCAGATCCCATTCAATGTACAAGGGGTGGGCATATTTCTACACAATCCCGAAACCAACCAACTAAATATTCAAAAGTACCTCGACGAATTCAATAAATCCTTGGCTACAGAAGTACGCATGCTTCTTGGCGAAGTGAGTAATCTTCGCGAGGAAAGGCGTAATATTCAATTGTTCGTCAACTCCATTTATGGTTCGGATCTCCAGTGATTAACATGTTGTCTAGTGAAATTGGCACTCTCTTGTGCCTACGAAGTAAATACGAACGTGGTGGCATGTTTGATCCAGATTGGTGAGCGGGACTGTTCTGCCGTATAGCTTCAGCCGCTTATTCCCTCTGTTCATACTAGGAGACCACCTCTCGATTCTCCCCCCCCGCCACCGCCAGCTGACCTACCGCCTGACGAGCCCTCTGCGCCTGGTCCCGGAGGGGCTCGTCCGGGCGCGTGGCGGACCATCCCCCCGCGTGGTGGGTTCAGACGCGCTCGTAAGAAGTCTGGGGCCCAACCAACGGGACCCACCACCGAGACGGAACCTGAACCACCTGGACCGCCAAGCCCACCAGGGATACCATCAGACCGTGCGCAGACCGACGCAGACCCGTGGGCCAACTGCCAAGGTAAATATGGATAACTTTATCCAGCCAACGGCGGTGACTAACATGGCAGACAGTGCAACCTGGCTGGGGAAGCCCACCAGGGACACCACCAGACCGTGCGCAGACCGGCGCTGGCTCGTGGGCCACCTGGCAAGGTAAATATGGATAACTTTATCCAACCAGCGGCGGTGACTAACAATGGCAGACAGTGCAACCTGAGGTTGAGTACACGCCACCACCGAGTGAGCCCGTGGTTCAGCTGGCACCAGAAGCGTCACCACCACGTGGCATCTTTGGGCCCCACTCGCCCTACCACTCCGATTGAGAACGCATTTAACACCGATTGTATTCTATGATGTATACTTACGCGCGCTATGCCGGAATGAAATCGTGCACCATTCTTACGCCTGATGACCCATTACTGTTCTATCTACATTTATTCATGACACATATGCTATCTGTACGCTTGATTTACTTTGATTTCTTCTCATATAAATCTATGTGTTTCCTTTAAAGTGCGCTAATTAAGCACGGGGCGGACGCTTAAGCGCATACATACATAAGCTTAATTAACAGCCCTCCACACAATGAGGCGTCCGAGTCGTATGCTGCGCTGCCAATATATGGGTCCGACGACCCTTGTGAGCTGCGTCTTTCGCATTGACCCATTCCAAGATGCATACCGCACTGCACCTTGGAAAGCGAATATCTTTCGAATCCCTCTAGAGCTCCTAGCGTTGCATTTGCCAGGATCTGGGGATCCACCGCAATGGTGTTTATCCTATAACTGGGAGTTCCCAAGGGGTGCGGGACGATAAGTGTGTTAGGGACCTCGGTGGGGGATATGTACCGTCAAGCCTAGGTTATCGTGACATCGTCAGTGCTACGAGAGAGACGCATCACTGAAGCAATTGCTCGGGGTAAAGGCTAGTAGAGCTGAAAAGTAGCAGGCGACACTGGGGTAAGGTGGATTGCACCCACGGAAAACCACGAGGATGCGTTGCAAGAGATGATCTGGGGTCTACGAGGATTGTGTCGAACAGGGTGGATGATATACTGTACTTTTTTCCCCTCTCTGGTGTGTCTATATGCTATGCATTTGCCCTTATACTCTCCTCGCGCGCACGTGCCTCCAGCAGTCTTTGGAGCTTCGATGCAAGTCCTTCAGTGAGCTTCGTGACACCATGGGCAGTGCAAACGCGATACGAGGGCATCGCCTGGTAAGTTTCTGCGAGAATCTGCAGATGAGGCGGGTTAGGCCAGAGGAACAAGCAGACTGGGGTTGAAGAATAAGGACATGCCTTCCCGTCTTGTACTCTGACGGAAGCAAGGATGTCATCCGGGTCGCCGATGCGATTCAGAGGTGGGATGTTGCGATCATCTGTTGAGTACGAGGATGACGTGCAAGGGGTGAGTGCCAGGATAGCATGTAATCGCAACGTGAGGAGACCACTTAGATGCTTACCATGTATATGCATCCAGCCTTCGCCTAATTGCAGTGCGCCCGCTGCCTGGATGTCATCGACGGCTTCCGCAAGTCCTTTAGATATCGCCTCGTGAAGAAGGGGAAGGAAGTGAGCTGCAAAAAGGGCGTTGTCCATTTTGGATGGATCAGCAGGCCAAGCGCGCTCGAGTGAGAGCTGCGCACGCACGATTCTCCACAAAGTCATTTAGGCCCGCTTCGTGGTCATCTCCTGGCGTTTCAGCAGGAAGCCAGCCCAGAACTGTACTCGACCGAGAGTGTGGCGGCGGGACCGGTAATAGTGACACGGCGAAGACAGGGAGAGTATCCGACAGCGGTGTAGGCGGCGGGACTAAGTGATAGAAAAGTCCTTTGCGCTCGGGATCTTGGAAGGTGGTTGCGGCTGTCTGGAAAGGCTCGTCTGCAAGGACATGAGTGAAAGAGAAGTGCCGTTGGAAAAGGAAAGGTGTATGTTGCCCGTGGCTTGTGAATGGCGGCAATGGCGAAGAAAGTCGACGTAACCAAGCACGTCTAGACGAGAGTATCAGGGCACCTGTACCCTGTTTTCCCAAGACTCGAAAGACATTGGCCCTCATTCAGCAGCAAGCAGCAATGATTCGTTGGTGTGACCTGTCCGCGGCCACGGCTGAGCAAGGGGCTACAACCCGGCCCGGTTCCTACACCAATATTCCCACGGTTACTCACTGACGCACCATGGCGTACGTCCCCGTAGAGTCAGACGAGGTATGTTTACTCGCTCGTTCTCTACTTTTCTCACAGCTGATCTGGAACGCAGCGCTTAGAAGAAGGCGATGGTAAAAGTTAGCGTGTTTTTTGCCCATCATACCAGTACACCTCTTTAAACGTTTACCTCTCAGCCTTTAGCCAACCTCCTGCGGGAAACATCGGCGACCCTTCTCTGAGAGAGGGCCAAGGAAGAGGTACGATCCTGCATTTGTATAATAATGTGGGCTGTAAAATATCCTGCCTTGCTTCAGGTTACATATCTGACGCCGGCAATGCGTCCTTCTGGAACGTAGACTATTATCAACACCACTTCGATGTTGACACTAAAACTGTGCGTTTGACACTCCCCCTTCCGCAGCAGGCGCGTCATGTAACATGAGCTCTCACTACTTAGGTTCTTTTTCGCTGTATCAACACGCTCAACCCCCTCTCCCCCACATACACCTCCGCACATCTGACACCCGCACCCGATCTCTACGGACCATTCTGGACGCTCAACACGCTCATCTTCTTCCTCTTCGTGACATCCTCTCTCGCACACTCCATCGTCTCCTACCTCTCTTCAGATCCAGTGGAGTATGACTTTGCCTTGCTAAGCACGGCCATGGGGCTCGTGTATGTGTATGGCATCGGCGTACCCATGTTACTCTGGGGTGTCCTGCGCTACGCGGGCATCGGTCAGGGATGGTCGATGGTTGAAGCCGTAGCGGTGTGGGGCTACGCCATGTTTGTTTGGATTCCAGTGTCGGTGCGCCCTGGTTTTTTTTTCCCCCTTCGTTTGTAACTTATAGGTCGCCCAAACGTCTTTGTGTGACGGACCTGCCTCTGTCCCTGCTATTATAGATCCTTTGTATCATTCCCATCGCCATTCTTCGCTGGGTCTTGGTTGGCGTCGGGTTTGGCGTCTCAGGTTACTTCCTTGTCGCGAACGTCTACCCCGTTCTGGTCTCCGTACGTCTATAGTTCTGGCTTGAGTCCCCTGGGCATGCCGTTAACAACCCCCTTCTTATCGCAGGCGGACCAGAAGTCAATACGGCTTCTGATTGTTCTGATCGGAGTGCTACATGCCGTCGTCGCACTCTTATTCAAAGTCTTATTCTTTAGCTACTATATACAGGCAAACATAGGCCCCGCCGACCCTGTAGCTAACGTTAGGGCACATTTATTGCGATGACACCGTGTCATTTTCTCTTTATATTCTATTTGGCATGTGTGGCTACAATGTCCTAGTACGAGGTACGATCCAGTCTCCAACGACATTAATCAAATTGTAATTCGTATACATGGTCTAAACGGCACTATGACATTTTCGTATTCACGTTGCATCAATGTCCAAGAGTGGATGGGTCCTTATCACCATTTCGCGTTTTCGGAGACGATTCCAGACATACCAAACGGGTCGTCTTCTGGAACCTCGCGGAATTTCTCGTCCACGTCTGGGATTGGGATAGGGAAGCGATGTCCATCTTGCTCTGGCAGAAAGAAAAAAATAAAAAGTTCCGCACGAAAACAATGTCAGTAAAAAAAATAAACGAACAACCGCAACGTCCGCGTGCAAAAACACACTCACTCTCCGTTGGCGTCGGCGCAAACTGGAACAAGTAGATCATCTTGGGCTCGTCCACGCACACGGCGCACACGCTCATGCTCCAATCGTCCCACTCCATCGCGACGAGACCCCGAGAGAACTTTTCGCGTATCGCGCGCGGCGGCAGAGCGAGCTGCGCCACTGCTGCAGGACTCTCGCGTCTCTTCAGTGCAGCGTCTACCCACCCGCGCTCTGCCTCTCCTGCCGCGCGACGCTCTTCGTCCTCCGGCCACCGCGCGTGAGGCGCAGGCGGCGGAACGAGGTCCGCGTATGCCCAGAGGTCGTGTAGCGCAGGTGCGGCGCGTCTATCGCCAGCTTGAATCCCCATGAGTAAAGGTCGAGTGGTGCCCGGGAGGATACGCAAAGAACCAAGGGACGGGTTGGCGCTGTACTTGTACGAGATGATCTTGAAAAAGGGACCATACAGCTGGAAACGGAACGTCGTGTCTTTCAATGGGACCGGCGGCGGCGGCGGGGGTGTCACTTCTTGCTGTGTGCTCCCTGGTGGGGTGGCACCGTCAACTGCCATGGCATCGTCTGAGCCATCATCTGCGTTCCCTCCATCGACGAGGGCTTCCTCCACTTCTCCCTCTTCCGCGCCGTCACCGGCGTTAGCGGCTGCCGCCGCCGCCATTGCCACCTGTAATTCTGCTTGCCACTCGCTGTCAGGACGGAACAGGCCAACTTCGGTCTTTGGTACCCGCTCTGGCCATAAACGGAACTGTACTGTGTGCCACGGGTCCCGCATGACCACAAATACCGATACAGGCGGAGGTTCTGCATGTGCCGTCAGCTCTGCTGCGGCGTCCTCGCCGTCCGTTGACGAGGGGACGGCAGAAATCGTGACCTGCATCAGGTGTGACGAGGTTGCGATAGTATGAACCGAGCGTGGCCAGATAACTTGTGGGTCTTGTTCGTGGGAGAACTGGTTATCGTCAGGGATCCTGTACAATTCGAGAGTCAAGGGCATCGAGACATCCCTGCGATCCGTGCGCACGACGAGCAGTTCCCGCTGTGGCGCGAGGATGCGGATGGCACGAATGTCGTATGTAAATATCCCCTGTAGCAGTGTACAGGCGTCTAACTATGGATTAGACGACAAGTGGGCTGAAATCTCACGTTAGGGTGGCTTTCTGACGGTTCCTCTTCGTATCCAAACAGCGCGCCGACTCGGACGCGTTGTACGCTGCGTGACACCAGGTTCTTGAAGAGTATGACCCTCCCTTGAACAGCGACCAAGTGAGGGGCTCCATCGAGCACGTCGAGATCGGTAAAGTCGAAAGCGGTATTGGAGCGGATGACAGTGACACTTTGGAAAGGAGGTCGCTGAGCATCGATGCGCGAAGTGTATGCACTTGTTCCAGGTGGGAAGCGCGGGTCCTCCGCAACGTGGAGTGCAGAAAGGGGACAGTGAAGAACATTGAGCTCATAGCGCACTGGAACAGCGAAGTCTATGACATGTTCTTCACTATAATCAGAAACATCGATCCTATAAAGGAAACATTCAATTTGTCAAAGTGTCCGCGCGAGAGGCAAAAGACATACCCTGCCTTACGATCTGAGTCACGTTTGGGCTCGCGACGCACGTAGCTGATCATGATACCCATTTCGGTTCCATGGCGCATGTACTTTGCCTCGATCTTATACGCTTTGGAATCTGTTGCTATCTTTGCGACAGGATACGCCGTTTTGACGCGATGCTCCATCATCAAGAGCATCAGCGCATACCGATTCGTCCTTTCACGAATCGAGGCGAGAACGAATTTGCCGCCAGGGACTATCTTCATAGACATCACCTCTGCGGAGATGCCGAACATCCAAGCCTTATAGGATTTGGGGACGATACTCCGCCAGTTTGCTTCTGCAGAGAGGGCACGAGTAACCAGACGTTCTGCTTCAAGGCTGCTTAGAGCGGGGAAGGAATAGCGGGTGGTCGGTGGCAGCGGTGGCAGTGGAAGGTGAAACGTGCGCAAGATGCGTTTCCAGACCATTGGCTGGTGTGTCAGTTCGTAGAACAGCCGGCATACCTGAAATCAACAGTGTCAGTTGGGATCTAGGACCAGGAACGAAGAAGCCACACCGATCTTAGACGTAAAATATCCCTCACGCACAAATGGATGATAATAAGGTCGACGAGGGTGTCATTCGGGAGAGACAAGAGCGTCAGTTTCTTGCGCGAGGCGAGATAGCGTGACACTGTCCGGCGTATGAGAAGGTTAGTCGGAGAGGACATTGTGTATTAGATGAGTATGACTCGACCTGAGGCATGATATGTTAAATAGGTCTCGAGAAATGGCTAGGACGACGCTAGGACACGAAGAGCTAGCCGTGAGCCGTGAGCAACCCAAGATGGAGACAATAATCTTCTTGTTTTTTAATTTTTTCCATAAGCGGGGGCACAAAGGGAGCGGAACGCGGCAATGTCGTATCCAGGATATTCCTTTCTTTTTTTAAGTCTGAAAACAACACGCAGAGGCGAACTGAATGAGGTTAACAGAGTCGCTGTCAACGGTTACTGACAATGGCGCACGTCGTCGAAACAACAACTTCCCCTCCCGGTCCGCTAAATCCGCCCCCGCCCCGGCCACAAAACTCTGTCCACAGCCGTCATGATCGTGTTGTCGACCGTGGCTCTCCGCTTCACACCGCGCCTCGTTCTTCGAACAACAACAAGGCCTGCGCTATCTCATCAAAACCCCCTGGCCCTTCTCACTACCACTAATGCCTCAACAACGCAACCAGCCGTGGCCGCCGTCACCACCACCATCACCAACACCACACCAGTACCTTTCGCCACCCCTACGGTCCCAGAACCGCCGCCTCCCGTCTTGGACATACCTCCAGCGGAGGATCCCCTTCTTCAATTCTTGACGAATACAATTATGCGCCACGGGAAGCGTAAGCGCGCATCTCGCATCGTCTCGCGTATGCTTCTTTGGGTACATTCCCTCACACGCGCGCCCCCACTCGAAATTGTGCGCCAGGCTGTGCTGCTCGCCGCGCCTGCTGTGCGCAGCATGTCTCATACGCACGGTGGAAAGATAATATCGCGTCCCATCGCGCTCAGCGAGAAGCAGCGTACGCGGTACGCCGTCAAATGGATCCTCAAGGCGTGCGAGAATCGCCCCGGGCAGACTCTCGAGGAGCGGTTTGCAAGGGAAATTATCGCCACTATACAAGGAAACAGCTCAGTCTTGGCCGAAAAGGACAGGGTGCATACGTTTGCTATGGTCAATAGGTGCATCTTCATTGATTACGTGACCCAATCATACGGCTGATTACAATCTTCCTAAGGGGAAACGCGGGTGCACGGGTCTAAAAGAACAACATGCACATCGCACTTCCTACCCTGTCCTTGCTTATTGTGTTTCGCTGGCAATAAAACACTTGGAAAGCCGCTAGAGTTCATAAGGTTGATACGGTCGGGCAACGTGATCGCAGCATCTGGTAACCGAGCTTGTTTGAAAGGCACTTCAATTATTCAACTACCTAAAACCTGCTGTAATTCATAGAAACCATCTAGTAGCGTATTCTAATACGGGGGTGGTGATAGAAAATGCGTAGGGTTAACAGGATATAAAACCAGCTGATAGGGAGGAAATGGCATATAGACTGCAAGTGGTGGCGGTAGGTAAGGTGGCATCGACCCGTAGTATGGCGGTACGCATGGCACAGCGTAAGGTGTCGCCTGTGGCACGGGCCCTGGCCATGGTGCAATTGATTCCACACAAGGTGTAGTTTCGGTAGGGGTCTGTACACTCAGGGAATTGGCAATATTTGACGTTGAAGTCTCCAAGTCCGGCTCAACGCATCCGTCGGATTCCCCGTCTACACCGTCCTCCTCGACCTTTTCCGCAAAATCTTGTTGACATTCAGCCTCATTGTCGTCGAGAGTTGCTAGTTCCTCAACCTTTGCAGGCATTTCGTCAGAGTGTTCGTCACTAAGTAGATCGATCGAGATTGTCCCGTTTGCCTTTTGCCGTTCGACAATTTTCCTCAGTCGGTAGATGTCATGCCATGTGATGTAGTGGCCCCGTTCGTTCTTGCTGTGCTCCGCGCGCACACGCGTCAACTATTGGAAAAGTCAGATCGGCGTATATGATAAGTGAGCAGACAGGTCACATACCACTTCTTTTGTTTTCATGCCCGTCTTAAGGAGTTCCAGCACGTAGGCGCGGGTCTCGTCCTTGATGCGCGTGAACATCAGATTAGCCATCCCCGTGGCATGATCATGATCACTTTTGTACCAGCCGAGGACAGTGGGAACATGATGATACGTTTTGATGGTGACCTTGCATCTGCACCCTATCCGTTTGTCTGATCGCGCCCTGATCCTGTCCTTGTACTTCTTGGCGTATCTAGATCTGCCGCCAGTTCCCTGACGCGAACAGACAAATTTCAGAGTCTGTTGATAAAGAGGACTATCTGAAAGGTAGGTTTTGGCAAGCAACAGCTCAATACAATGATTCCGCTCTTCGTTCATGCGCCACACATAGAATTCGTTCAGAGAGGGCCATTCATGAGTAGGACGTCGTATCTTCCTGTCGTACGCGAGGCTCCCACTTCGTTCAGAGGTGGCTGGGTCTATAACAACAGCATCAGGATCAGTGACTTCAATAACTAGGTGATCAGGTTCACTATTGTCCACAGGTTTGTCGAGTACAAGTTTGCCAAGACATGTTTCCAAACTTGAGGCACTTGTTGGGGTTGGGCGTGAGACAACAGAGCGCGGCGAGCGGAAGACAGGAAGCATCGACATGGCGAGAACCAGGTGAGAAGGTGCGTTAGCAGGGACTAACACAGTTAGTGGCTCTATGATGAAGCCGTAACCGCTTGTGGCCATGACATCTGTCAGCTTTATGTACAATTACGAAGTATGTTTTTGTGGGGGTTTTGCAATCCACAATGGGTTGGGCGTGGCAGAGGGGGAAATTTTGCCTCAAATCCACTCTTGGGAATGGTGGCACTATGGTGGCTATCAGTGGTACATTGTTTATCGTCTGGCGCGCTACTCCATCAAGTCCCTTCAAGGAGATGCGTCTGAATTATGGACGTTGATATCCTGCAGTATGTAGGACAGTCCTAGTGCTGGACATGATACATGTCGTTACTGTGCTGGGGCTCAAGCATCATTGTTACCAACAGCCGCAAGGAGCATAGAGACGAACGTTGAACGATCGTAGCTCACGAACTAGTTAGCTTTGTCACGTCCCTCAAAGGAACTAGATCTAGCTTGGATTTTAAAGTGGATCGTGAGGCCTTATAATTCGATGGGGAGTGAAGCTCAAATATGGCGTGTGAAGCGCGGACCTGGGAGGAGACGCAGCACGTGCAGATAATGGTCCGTGCGCGGGGTGTTGGCCTATATAAACCGCAAGATGAGGACAATTAATCTTCATACTTACCTTGATGGCATAAATCCCTTCATGTACCAGGGTTTATGGGCCGCGAGGGCCTCCCATAGCACGGCGACCCTGTCCCCAGGGGGAACTTGTGGTTTGTATGGGCTTCGGTTCATGCACCGTCTCAATATTTTCCTGTCCCACTCCGGCCCTCGGGCTGGGTGGGCCTCATTTTTTGTCCTTACCCTCTCCTAACCCTAACCCCAATGTACATGATATTGTCGGAAAAAAAAATCATGTTTGTTTCACGTGTTCATAAAACTGACCCCCAAAATTATTCAATGCATTATAATGCCTTAAATTGTTTCAGGAAATGTCCAACATATCTGAGAACCTGCTGGCTGGCTGCTGGAAACCTGAGCGTGATATGGTGACGAAATGGCGTTATACTTGGATGAGAGATGACGTGTGCCGAATCTGCCTAAACCCTAACAAAGAATATCGTTCTAGTGGTCTAAGATTACATTGAACATTGAACCAATACAAAGGTCTCCACGATACAATATCAATAATTAGACGTTAGTTTTACCCCCACCAGAAAAATGCCTCCCTGGAGAAAGGGAGGACAGCAAAAATTACCGCGTGCTAATCCTGGCAAAGTGAGTCGGAACTGTGAAAATTTCTAAATGTAATGTCGAAGGACAAATGCGGCGACGTACATCGTCCGCAATGATTTAATCCTCCGTCATCAAAGTGACCTTTCTCTTTCCCCGTGTAGATGCTTTCTTTGGCGGTCGCACGCGTGGGGGAGATGCGCTTCGCCCAGCCGGGACGCCTTGTGCCTTCTCGCCTCCCAGGAGCATCCATCCAACCAAACTCACGATTTGGCGCGCCCCCATGCCGATGACGGCCCCAGAAAGGCATGCCACGCCGACGAACACGTAAATCGGATAAAAGGCTTGGGAAACATACACGGCAGTGTGATAGGGCAAGATGATAAATACGTCGAGGAGGACTCGTGAGGAAATTAGGAGAGGGGAAAGGACGTAGAGGATGACAGGGAGAACGACCAGAAGTGGGGAGAGAAGGACTAAAGAGATGATTTCGAGAAACTTCTTTGCGCATGAAACAGCCCACGACCCGGCAGAGATGACCAATGGCAGTAGAGCAGCGATTGGCGGAGAGGGCTGTTCTCGAGGAGGTGCGGTCAGTGCGACTGATGGGGAAGGCGTGCTCTGCGCCATGGTGGGCGAGAGCGATACACTAGTGCACAGAACCAAGATCTTCTCTCTCAGAGCCGAGCCGTGTATTTACGAGTAATATTTATCACATGACGACGATGGAAAAATGCATGTGACTCAGGCAGGCGTCATCCTTTTCAACTCGGCGGGCGGACTCTTCTGATGCTGGTGTGCCTGGTTGTCACGGTGTTGATGGCGAAAAGCTCTCATGCACAGCCGCATTAACCCTGATCAGGCAAGCCAATCGAGATGAAAGGAGAAATGAGAAAGAAAATCTGTTAGAAGAGCCATGGACGCCCAAAGTGTCCAAATCCCGGATGCTGCCATCCCAACCGAGAGCCCATGTCGAGTGAGCCCGGTGGAGGCCCAACCGTAGGGCATTCAAAAGCGAATGTGTGGAACCCACACCCACGTCCATGCAATACGAAGACAATACTTCAATCATGACGAGCATGGCCGCGAGAACACCTAGCGTGTTTCTGCAACAACATGCACAGCCCGTCCCTAGGGAGGTGTTCCAACAATTGGCTTTGAAACATTGCTACAGGAAAAATAATGCACTGTTTGCGTAGGGTCATTCGGCCACAACTGGAAAGAGAAGCATTCAAATAGCAAAAAGTTACTTTTTTTGTGCGGGCTAAAGATTATTGTTGTGTCCGTCCGCACACGTGAGCTCAATATGTATCCAAGTTCCCACGTAACTGCATCTTCCTAACACGCAAGGATCATTATCATGCCACCATTACCTACTACCTTCGACGATGCTACCAATACATCTATTGCTTCGATTCAACGACGACAGAACGATCTCTGCGAATTTCAGATACCCCGCTTATGTGACTGCTCAGAGTCGCTCACTTTGCAACAGCAGTACACCGCAGGGCTTCACGAGGATTTAGAAACAATCACGCACCTCATTGAGGCGAGCATAGACCATTTTATGTCTTGATTCGTGCTCAAGGGATGGCACTAGGTATTAGACGAGTCTATCGACGTTCACCACAGCCCACGCAGTCAGAAGGTCCTTCGCGGTGTAGTTGAGAGCTTCAGAGCCGATTTGTCTCGGTATGTAAAGCTTCAACTGAGTATGGCTGATATCTAAGTAAGCTATCAGATTGAGAAGAGACATGCGGGCAGCTTTGCTAGCCTCGAAGAAAGCTATCGACTCCAAGGCATCCTCAAATCGAGAGGAGTTGCTGCGCTCATCCGTACTGAAACAGACAAGGGGTTCGGAAGGGAAGGTCATGTATGTGGATCAAGCCATCCATTCCCGAGAGTTCTCTCATTCGATCGCAGAGACGATGCCGCGATGCAAGCCCAAGCAAATGTCACAGATGCTCTCAGGAGGACAATGACGCTGATGCAGAGTGAACTGGAGAAGTCGGTCTTATCTACACATATGCTTGGTTAGTGAGCCTCACAGTCTAACTTGAATCAGTCGCCTGAATATTACTTTCAGAGTCTTCTACGGCTTCACTCGATGCCATATCATCAACTCAAGATATGCTTACTGGCTTACTTGGCACTTCAAAGCAGCTTGTCACCACACTTGAGAAAACAGATTGGTTAGGCAGAATACTTATATTTGCCGCTCTGGCATGGTTCGTGCTCGTCGTACTTTTCATTTTGAAGCAACGCGTGGTTGACCGCGGACTGCGCATCGCATTCTGGTGGACGCGTTTTTTACCTTCCATGACCCCGGGCGAGTCACAAGTTAATGTAGAAGAAGACGCGGTGGAGAAGGGGATCACCGCTGTTCAGAGTGTGGTGGCCGTTGCCTCGTTATTATAACAGCACCTGAAATAGCCATGGAGCTCTGCCAACGCAATATGGCATAATGCATGATCACGCATCCTGTCCCAGCCTTTCCATCAAAGCCGAGTGAACAGCAATGAAATCCCCTGTGATACAGCTATCATACGTGCGCCACGGTTAGGGAATAACACCCAGGTCCGTGGCCCACTAGGACAAGTTACAAAATTACTGCGACTACTGTAAGCCTGAGAGCCACGCTGATACGGAATAGGAATAATACGATAAATCAGAAACCAGTAATGCTGACAGCGCAACTCGATTATATTTAGACTGCCGGCGCTATCTAGCCATGAGGTGATTCGAGCTCACACCCACGGATCCGCAACCTTTGAATGCGCACCGAAGCGCGTGGGTGAGATTGAAGCAGGAAAAGGTGGGGAGCACGCGATACATCTTCACGTAGGCAACCATTCGCATTGCATTTTCAGTGCCTTGTAGGGCTTGGTGCCTATATTTATCTTTGTCCTTCCTCGGCAACATTTCATTGGGGATCGTGCCAGGGCCAGGAACTTCAAATGTAATATGTGGTGCTACACTTGAGGGTGAGCACACGATCTTACATTGGAGGACGCGATATTCTCGAATCCAGTACCACATTACAAACCATAGAGGACACAACACAAATATATACAAAACATTGTGGCAACCCAGAAAAAAAAAAGTAATATGCGTTGGGGAAATGCAGGAATCATTGATAAAAAAAAACAGCTATTACGAACTCGAACTACACATTTTCCCCCGCATAACTCGCATAGCTCGGCGGCGGCACATCATCAAATCTCTCCGCACGAAGTAGTTGCATTTCCTGTCGTAGATGTTCAACTTCCGATTGCAGCCTTCGAGTGTCAGGCGGTGAGGATGACGACGACGACGCTGCACTTTGTTCGAAAGCAACGTTCGGTGACGGATCAGGATATGATCCACTGCTGGATGCTGATCGAGTGTGGCCGTTCTGAGAGCGCGCTAAAGCCTCTGCGCGCAGCTGCGCGAGCTCCTTGCTCGACAAGCCAACAGGAGCGGGCAGCACCGGTGGCGAAGGTGCCGCGCTTTGCTCGAAAGCAACGTCCGGTGACGGATCAGGATGAGATCCGCTGCTGGATGCTGAGCGGGCGTGGCCGTTCTGAGAGCGCGTCAAAGCCTCTGCGCGCAGCTGCGCGAGCTCCTTGCTCGACATGCCAAGGGGGGCGGGCATCACCGGCGGAGAAGGCGGACGTAAGTGTGATAACCTAGAGGATGAGCTGCGGGTATCTGGAGCGTCCATTGCTTCAACGGACTCGGATTGCGCTTGCGGCCGCGTGACCCAAGACCCTGGATCCCGTTGGGTTGACTCGGGAGGTGCCAGATAGAAAGGTGTCACTGTGTTTTGTGGGCTCGCTTCTATGAGAACAGCTGAAGAAGAGGAGGACCTGACGATAGAATTGCGCCTATTACGCCTCCGTCGACGCCATACGAAGGCAACGACCCCAATCACAGCGATGGCACCAAAAGTACCAACGACAGCTCCAGCAATTGCGGCAGTACGTGATACTGGTTTTGACGACACATTGTTAGCCTTTACTGTGGTTGCAGGTCTGTAGCGGTACGCAGGTCAGCTATGAAAACGGTAGGGGGCCGTCACACGAACTTCATGAGGGCCGCCAATGGCGCAAAAATAGCACCTTGTGCAGGACTAACGAGTAGGATCGAAGCTTCAGTTTGGACCTAAGTAATCCGATAATAGCTCACCTGGCCGACCCCAGGATGGTCGATCCATGGGTGCTGTCATAATTTACAGGGAACACCCCCCCACTCACGTTGAGGGAGACTCGATTGTGAACTCTCGAGATGAGACCCGTACGCAGGTCCGTATTCGAGGTCATACCAGCTACGAACAGGTTCCAGCCTAGAGCACTGTCAGTCGCAAGTGTATCAGGATTTTAGGGCACACTGACTAGATACTGCGACGACTGTGTCTGAGCCAAGACTATCTACTGGCAAGCCAAAGTTGCTGAAGCCTGAAGTTGTTGCAAGATTGTTGAGGAAACTACTTTGCCCGTCATATACCTAATCCTTGATGAGGGGAGAGACGAAATGAATATACATAGACACCCACTGATGGCTCCACCAGTCCAGTTCCCAACCATTTATCTGCAAACAGATTGTAGCCCAGTGTCCATGAGTTACTTTGTCCATATGCCGCAAGAAGGTGCTGATCGTTGCTTAGGGCAAGACCCTTCCATTGACTATAGAGGCGCATGGCTGTACTCTGCAAGCGAGTCAATATCACGGTATAGCGACATGCGAGTCCGTACGAACAGAGTATTGTTCAGCATCCGCCGTCCGTCCAACAATTGCACTCATTTTTGACATAGCGTTGATAGCGATGATACCTTTGATGGCAAGGTTGGTTTGATTAGTTGCAGATGCGCTATCCGCAGACGACCTGAGGCATCGTATGTTGTCAGTGGCACATATAGTCGTTTTGATTGGACGAAAGACATACTGATCACGAATGAAGAGTGTTGACTTTGACAGATACTCGGCCCAGGAAGTCAGTAACTGGTACTATTTCAAAGTCAACAAGGCCCCTTAAGACAAAGGAGATGATTCGACATACATATCTACTTATGAGGCTTCCGTCCCCACTTGTGCGAGCATGAGCGTAAGTCATGATCAGCATATTCCCGGATTCTGCGTGCAGATGATGAATCAGAAATAAAAAGACTGGCGCAGCTAGCACGAACGTTCGACCCCCTGATTATGGTTTGAATTGCTGCCAGTAACATTGGGGTAATTGAATCCTACAGCGTACATTCTCTGAGTACCTAAAGTTTTGAGTTTGACGTTTCCGTGGGACGTACCTAGCTCAGCGGCAGCAAATGGAATGGTGTAGTTGGGTGATGCTTGCATTCGAAACAGAGGCTCAAGAAGAAGGGCTCCAAGAGTGGGGTCAATATACATGAACGCAGGAAACGCTGCATACAGCGTTTCCACAGCATTTACCCGGCTAAACAGGGAGAGACTCAGTCCCATATACGACGGATAAAGGGATCGACTAACTTGGTCTTCGTTCCACCGATGTTCTTCATGAACATCATCGCATCTGACTTATTGAAGCTTCCACTCGCATCAGTCCCGACAGTAAGCTGAGTGCTGCCATATACTTGTGCGATCGCAAAGGAAACCAAGTCCCCAAACTGACTGGAGACCGAAGCAGCATCCTGGAGTATCTTTTTGTCAAGTTGTTGGGCCCTCGAGGAAGCGGCGCTAAAATCATTTAGGAAGTCAACGATCTAAACCAAGATATTAGATACACTCCTACTTCTAGAGATGATGACACTGACCAGGGATGGATCGTCGGAATATTGTAACTTGTAGTACAAGCTACGCTGCGTCGGTGGAGCACCAGACAGATCTGTATAATTGACGGCAGGGTCTGTGGTATAGCCAACTGTCCAGACGACAGGAGCCTGCGTGGCTTGTATGGTGCCGAGATTGCGCGATATGGCAAATACAGCGAATTGCGTGGCAATTGGACGAAAGTTTGTGTCCACCTGGTTGTCTAACACTCCATTGGCAACAAAATAGCCACGGGAAACGGTATCTTGCGCAGTCTTATATGTAACATCGCTTCCCTGAATCGTGAGAAGGTGAATAGGGAAAAGCAGATGAACTATATACGAGCGTCACTCACGGCCTTCATGGCATAATATAGGTTACCCCAGTCCGCCAGGTTGTTGATCTCCTTGAATACCGTTGGAGTCTGGAGTCTGACTGTATGGTAGACGATATCGGCGTTGGGCGGCGCGATCCAATTGATGAGGCTATTTCGGTCCCCAGAGTTCCACTCTGAAAATGGAGTTAAGGAGACATCCAAGACTGGAGAACGACCGTTCCGCACCTCCGCTGACATCTGAATATACCTGCACGGTATGAGCTGCGCCGTCCAGCGATATCGCAGTTAAGGACATGTATGAGAATGGGATAGACTGCTTGACCCAATCACCGGGCTGAAATAAAATATGTGGGTAACGAGAGTAAGTGTAAGTGACGGCCCGAAAGGAGACGGACCTCTATCGGGTTCAGGAATGTAAGATTGAATTGCATGCGTCCAGCTTGCGCAGTGAGCACGGTCTGGGTAGGGGTGACCAGCGTATTCGTAAGGGTCACACGAGTATTGTTGGTATCGGGAGCGGATCCCAGGAAAGAATAGGTGATGCCATCGACACGAACGAGGACAGACCATCCGAGGATCTAAGACAGATGATGATGAAATTTCGTAACCAACTCGGACACGGATAGGCAGGCATACCTGATTAGAACTATAGGTCGTCGGCCAGATTTTACCAAAGACACTCCCAGCCGTAACGTAGTCCCAACAGGTGAAGTACGGAGACCGGACAGCAAGCGGAATTGCCGCAGGAAAAACAGTTTGCAGAGCTTGTCCGTGGAGAGAAAGGAGAAGGAAAAGGAATAGTAAAAGCATTATTTCTAGTTGTGATACACGAGTTTGTTACTTGGTCGAGAACATCAACTCTCTGGACGAGGAAGAAAGGAATGAATGAATGAAAGGAGAGGGGTATTAGACCGTAGACCACTCGCAGAGTGGTGTTGGACACAGAGAAACGGTGCAACTGCAGGTGTCTACCGGGGTGACTCGCCGACAACATTGGATTGGCACTTGTGTCACGGTGATCCGACAAAGCGGTTACAGGCTGTGTGAGTGAGCAGCGCGCAGTAGACACGCGTCTAAAGATACGATTCAATTATGCACTAAAATGGGAATGAGCGGCAAAGTGATATTCGTCAGCAAAGTGACGTGCGTGCCCATGGCGTCCGTCGGCAGTTGCTGCTAATCAAGGGGTTGTACTATCGTTCTATTCTGGAACGCGTTCCTTTCAGGTATTAACTCGTGTCCATGGAGGCGCAATGACTCTGCAAGAATAACGGTGAATCCTATCAACCGTTGAAATTTGAAACACTGCAAAGATAGATCTGCAAAGGATCAGTTATCGCTCCATCAGAAGCAGTGCAATAATTTGGTACCATTGGCAAAGCTCACATATATACACCTAACTTTTTACGTAGTTCGCTGTGGGAGCACGCTGACATGTCACGTTACAAAGAAAGTGGATACTATGTTGGAGGCTAAGAGCTGAGAACGTGAAATTGAGTCCATGGAAACGGATGTTGCCATCACCGTCACGGGCACGTGCCCAAGACACCGTTGATCAAACTATTAGATCAACCCTCCATACGTACAGCATGTACCTGACCACTGCATACTCGTGATGGTCGGAATCATACCCCGGCGAACTATGGCCGGTCTAAATCTACCATATTCTCTTCAACTAAGGAAGATGGAACTGCGAAGGGCGGCCTTGACAAAGCAAACCGAGAGGCTTGGTGATGTGAATACAGTCATTTGTCTACTCCGCGGAATACTAGGAAAGCTGTACTGTAGGTAAAATTATATGAGAACCCGTCATACTCACAGGGTGACGTCCCAACTTCCCGGAGAACAGCTCGTTTGATGCGAGAAGGCTACAAGAATGCCGATGTGCGCCGCATTATCGCAACGGACAATACAGTAAAGGACGAAAGGTTCTCCCAACAAACCAAAGTGTGACCAGCTGCTGAGCTGCGGCGCCAGCCGAGGATTCTCAACCCTCCGTACTCCAGCGTACGCGGACTGGACACCATAGTTTATAACCGGGTGGAGGTACCTTGTTCATTTCCGGAGGAGCCGGGGGTATACACAGATCAGATGGTATTATATTATGAAGAATGATGAAAATACGTGGCGACGAGATACCAGATGATGTCTCTCCATCCAAGAAGAGGAAACTGTCAATAGAGCCGTCAAAACAAAGCGGAATTCTGCTGCGCAACGTGCCCCTTTTTGTCATTGGCCATCGGTCTACGACGTAGGGCCTATTCCGGCGAAAATAAGGTCACTCAGAGCTACACAGCCTCGTGAGGTAGTGACCAAGAATGTAGTCACGGTATTCTCCCGTCCGATTTCCATAGTGTACCGGAAATACAAAGTCCATCAAATTGGCATCAGAAGGGCTCTGCTCCCTGGCAGTGTTGCGACAGAATAACCTTCTGGACGTCGATATAGGGCTAGGGCATATGGAATAGTGGCTCAACAAACGTTAACATTGGCCACCTGCATAGCTAATCTCTCTTTTTGACAGATTGTCACGTGTTATCCCAATTTGCATTCGTCTCATGTGAAGTCAAAATCGATAAATATTCCATTGATACAACAGGGGACGGCAACGAGGAAAAATACAGAGAAGAAAGGAAGAGAAAAAAAAAGAAAACTAGTGATAAATTAAACAAAAAAAGGGCAGCAAATGTGATGTCATACTATCATATGCCTACTACGTCTCTGGTAATCTTCATAAGGCATGTCTTCTAGAGTGCTGAGCGATGCGATACTCGAGCAACTCGAGCAACTCGAGTCAGACTCCGAGATCGATGACTCGTCGGATTCGTGTTCTGAATGCGTGTTGAGGATATCGTCATGTAAAATGGAGTGCCAGGTCTCGTCTCTGGGAATTGACAACGAATAATGCGGCGAATGCTCCGAACAAGAAGCTTGTGAGGACGCACGATGCCGTCTCGACCGTCGATGGAGCCTGTCCAGGAAGAGATTTTGTATCATCTTCCGGCGGAGCGAGAGAGGCAGGGGCAGCGGGGGCAGAAGGGGGTGCAGAAGATGATGCATTGGCAGCTGGTTCGGGCTCGGGATCGCCATCTTCTGAAGACTCCTCTGATCCCGACCGAGAATGCACCGACATGAATTCGTCCGTTAGGAATTGTAGCTCGCTGACAACTCCTTGTAATCGTGTGACTTCATTAAGTGCGTGGATGCGCTGGGCATCCCGCACCTCTTCTCCGATGACGTGAACCATAGATTGGATGAGATCCCAGATCTCCGTGTGCTCGCGAACCCACCACTGGCCCGGCCAGCGTGCGATGATGTATGCCAATTCAGCGACATTATCAACGGCTCCTTGGAAGTCTTTCAAGGCATGTTTTTGGAACCACGGGCGAAGGAAGCACATTGCCAGGCGCACTGAACTCGTTGTCGTGTCACGCAGTCGCACTTCCGCAGACGAGCGTAGAAACTGCTCCGACATCTGTTGGCAAAATTGCTGATATCCCGAACGTTGTTGCGTGACATCCCATGTGAGATTACTGAAGAAACTTTTGTCTTCTTCGTCAGGATTAGGGTTGAGGAAGTAAGAGGGAAGTTTCGGAACGATGGATAGGATGGGGATGGATGCCAGTACGGCTGTGCCTGGGACATAACCATATACGAGAACATCTTGAGCTTCGGTCGCAAATCGGTACCACTTCCAATGGTCCGGATGCCGCCTGAAATCGATTATCAGTATCAACATATCAGGAAGTCTATGACCCCTCCTCACTCTTTGGTTGAGCCCTTCCGTAACAATTCTAAGGCAGTGACTGCCCGCCCGGCAACTGCTGTCGCATCGATCACTGCGATTTCGACCGGCTGCTTAGGATTGCTCTTGTAACGTCGAGTAGCCTCCCATATTGCCCAGGCAAAGCTAAATGACGTAGTAACAAAAGGCGATGACGACTTTTTCGTCCCATCCATGTGGTTGGCCACGTCGGCGTATGAGTTGGGTATCGACAGCTGATCGGGCGATCCTGATGATGCACTCATAGCTTGAAAGTCTTGTATTGTGTACCGGTAATTGTTCTTGAATTTCTGGCCAATGAAGAATGGCTCAGAGCTATCGAAGAAGGGGGAAAGCGGCTTTGGCGTGTACACGCGGAAGAGGAAAGGGTTGTGCTCGACTAGCGAGTCAAAAGTAAGATCTGGACCGAAACCATACTGAGGGAGTGCGCTGAAGCCCAGCTGGAAGCGACCGGATCCCTTAGAGTCGGTGGATGGACTTTCCATGGTAGAGGTGATGATAGGTAAAGGTGAGGTGAAGCGGCCGAGAAGCGGACGACATCGATGGCCTTTTACTATCGCAGCTCCTGCCTCGTGGATGCAATGCTAGAAAACCGTACACCAAATCCAGCTGGACTAAGGGACAAAAAATGATGGCACGTGGATTCAATGAGGCATTGATGAGTTATCATTCAGCAAGTAATACAATAACATGGCAGAGAGTCTGCGTTTCTTCGGCTTTGTTAGACGATGTGTAACCTGTCTGAATTCCAATTGAAATCGTCTACGTTGTGTAGAATGAGTAGCCCCAAGCCGTGAGTGGGCGAGTGAGCAAGTGCAAGTGAATCAAGACCCCGTTTCCGACAACACCGGAAAGTCACGTGTAGCTCTATCCCCCGATCAGGGTTAACACGTCATGCGTCATAAACAGCAGGCGGCGCTTTCATTTATGATCAATTTTTAGAGGCTGTGTCGTCGCACGCTTTCCATGAGGCTTTCAAGACCATCAGGAATGGAGATGCGAGCAGGCTCAGACATGGGAAGAGGCTATCCTCTGGCGGTGGTTTCTCTCTCTGATACTCTCTACTCTGTGGGTACATTGGTTATTCTCGCTTTATTGTTCCACTCGAAACATAGAAAATAGAACTTTTCCAAAGAATGAGCGTGACGGCGCAATCGCAATCGTACCCTAAGATGACTATTTTCACATTACGCCGCCAACGATCGAAGTGGGTTAACTCCCTTTCGTGAGTTAGCCCCGGAATGTTGCCGGCGTCCATGGTCATGTGCCAGCTGAGAGCACCTGGAGCCGCGTCAGTGGTTTAGTTTCTCAGCTTAGCTTACACTTGAGTCCCCGAAGTGGCTTAATTCTGTCAGTGCTATCTGCTGAACACCCTCCATAGGCACCATCTCAGGTCCACTCTGTGCTACTTGTTCTTTCTGGGCATAAACATCTATCGGTACAGGAACTTTCCTATCAAGAATTTGTCACCATTACCCCAAGAGTCTTTCTTTGCCTTAAGCGAGGCTCTTCAATGCCAGTGATTTTCATCGATTCTACGTCAGCAGGCCCTGGGAGTGCCCTGGGAGATATATAGTGGCGGTCACGCGAAAGGCCACGTTGAAGTTGCGGTTGAACGTATCTCGATCATATGATTTCCTCCGTTTCTGGACAGGACGTCAGTGAAGGAGAACTATCGGGAAGCAGGACTGAGACTCGTCTGCTTCAGCAAGTGGGGGCCTTGCGATGTTTTGTTTTGCATTCGTTAGGGTTAACTTCGCACGAAAGCCGGAGTCTGCGCTCACCAGAAAAATTTGGTGGGCACACCAGGATCCTTTAACAGCCCTCAATAACGTGAAGGTTCTCGTGTGGGTCCTGCTAACGAGAAGTTTCCAATATTTCTTTCACTTGCTTGAAGGTGCCCCTCAGGCTCTCGGTATAGTTCAGTGCACGCCGATGCGAGCTCCTCGTCTCAACCCGCGACACGTCTCTACTGCATAATCACAACATTCTGCGATGACAGCACCTTCAACGTTAGCATTGTCGGCTGTTGGGCCATTTGAGATCTTAGACGTGATATGTCGACTCGGGGAGTATTCTAAGATCTCGACTTTTCATCCTGTCAGAGTGTCCAGTGACAGGCAATCATTAACACACCCTAACCGGAATCTACGACGGGCCCTCGTGGGGAAGGGAGTGGAGGTCGATCTGCACAAGTGTCAAGTGCTCAGCTGAGCTTTTTCCGGTCTCCCTTCACCAGTGACCTTCAATCTAGGGTTCTTGATGCAAGCTTTATGATTTCTGCAGAAGCTAAACGACGAAGTGGCTCACAATCGACTTCACCTTGAATAAGGTATCATTTCTGAACGAAGGCTAGTAAGACAGAAAACATGATGAGCAGAGTTTGAATATAGAACTTCAGTTATGTAATATGCCTTGGTGATGCAGTCACGTGTATTTGGCCCTGTCGGGCCCGGGCACAGTTACGACTATGCTGTTACTGTGATTGTGGCTTAACGTTGCGCGCTGTCCACGTCGTGCATACATCCAACATCATCACTTTTCTCGAAACCATAAACGCAATATCCAAATTTCTCTACCCGGGTGTTTGACCACGATGGCGTCTCAGTCTCCTATGATCTCAATCTCCAAGAAGGGTACAGATGAAGTGGACTGGACTTCGCCAATTCGGAGTGCGATCTCTCAGTCCTACGGAGAGGATCCTGACAACTATTCTACCGAGTGCTCTTCTCTTCAGAGATGTCGACAGGATGCTGTCAAGGGAGCCGGAAGTGACATGACTGGTGTGTTTCCTTGTTCTTCCTGAAGGAAGGTGTTCAACGTAAACTAGCCCGCGACTTGCTTTACAAGTATTTCGGGCAGCTAGAACTCCTAGAACTCCGCTTTCCAGAAATCCGTGTCAACTTTCCTTGGCGCGATGCTTTCACCAACAAGCTCATTGTCCAAACGTCTCTTGCATACGAGAAGGCATCGATAATATTCCAGATTGCTGCAACTCATTCCGCGATAGCCACTTCTCAGAGCCGCTCAGACCCAGAGGGTCTAAAGCGCGCGTTCTATTATCTGCGCAGCTGTGCTGGAATGCTCACATACATCAACGAGAACTTTCTCCATGCACCATCTACGGATCTGAGCCGGGAAGTCATCAAGTTCCTTGTCGGAGTCATCCTAGCTCAAGCTACCGAGGTGTTTTGGGAGAAATGTCGAGATGAGAAGAAAGGAAGCGCTTTGGTCGCTAAAGTCGCGTCTCAAGCTTCATCGATGTACAATTCGCTCAACGAAGAAGTCAAAGAATTCATGGGAAAGGGCATCTTCGATAGGAATTGGATCACAGTTCTTCAGGTGCGATCCTATAACTCTGACTGGAAATACATTCCAATGTTTAACCTTTCATATGCAGATTAAGGCTAAATATTTTGTCTCTATCACACAATTCCACCGCGCACTGGCGGACAATGCGGCGTCTAAATATGGGGATGGCCTTGTTCGCTTCCAACTTGCTGAGGCAGCAGCCAAGGAAGCACACAAGACTGCTTCTAACTTCAATACTATGTTTTTGCCTCAGATGTCCCCCAATCTGCCAGCCGACTCTGGTCAGTCGCTCTTCGAGCTCACAAAGTCGCAGCTGGCACTATCAACGGAGCGTAGAACGGAGGCCCAACGAGACAATGACCTCATCTATAATGCGGTGCTACCGGCGGCAGACACACTCCCTGCCGTGGACAAAGCAGTAGTTGCGAACGCCATTCCCATTCAAGAAGTATACGGTACCCCTGAGGTACAGAAGGTCATCGGACCGGATTTCTTCTCGCGTCTTATTCCATTAAGTGTTCACGAAAGCGCAAGCGTATACTCGGAAGAGAAGGCAAAGCTTGTACGCAGCGAAGTTGAGAAGACCGAAGGTGCGGCGGGCGAAGCACGTAGTGCGCTGGATGCCCTTGGCGTCAAGGCTGGTTTGCCACGCTTCCGTGCAATGGTTGAAGGCAGTGTCGCGGGGGAAGACGAGATTCCACTCGATGTCCGTCGGTACCGCGAGGACATCACTGTTATTGAGGAGCGCGAAGGCGTGGAAACTTTGTTCAAGCGGCTCGGGGAACTGAAGCAATCTGTACGTGTCGAACTTGACTCGACAGCACAAGATCTGGACGCAGAGAGTCAAGACTGTGAAGCTATGCGCGTCAAGTATGGCCACCTTTTCACGCAGGCTCCGTCTTCCGGTTTGACTAAGAGTCTTCGGGCTGACCTCAAGAGCCATCTCCAGGCGCAGGACGCCGCTGGGGCATCAGATAACCAAGTGCAAGCCCTGTGGGATTCTGTCCAAGATGACGTGCGACTGCTCATATCCGACGACGTGGAGAACGTCTTCAAGGATAGCGCCCAAGGTCACGATCGCCGGGAAAGTCTGCTGGATCTTGACGCGGATAAGGACGATGCAGAAAAGGCGAAGGTAGCACGCCTCGTAGAAGATATTGACGATAGACTCGGGCGTCTGAACAAGATCGAAAAGGAAAGGGACCAAACACTTAAGGATCTCAAAGAAAAGGTAATAAAGCCCTCGCATCATATGGAACACTCACCCACGACTATCCCAGATCCAAACAGACGACGTATCGCATCTTTTGCTTCTTAATCGTCGCAATACGAATGTCGAACCAACAATTTTTGCTTCAGAGCTCGAGAAGTTCCGCCCGTACCAACAGCGACTGAACCAAACAGTGCTCCATCAACAGGCCACAATTCAGGAGATTACACAACTATGGCGGGCACTCAAAGATCTTGGAGGACGTGGAGGAGCGCGCAAGTGGGACGAAAGAGAACGACGAAAAAAAGAAACTGTTAGGAGGTTCACCCTGGCTGGCGAGAGCTATATGGAAGTTAGAGATGGTCTTGCGTGAGTTACCCTTCACACACTATCAGTTGCCACTAACGCGACATCTTCACCGATAGCAAAGGCCTTCAATTCTACACCGAGTTAAGTGGCTTGTCATCCGCACTTTGCCGCAATGTTAAGGATTTCACCTCCTCGCGAAAGTCGGAGCGCGATTCCCTGGTCTCACAAGCCGAGACTCAACAACGACTTTCAGTGCCAGAAACATCTTATGGATCACCTTCAGCCAAACCGCCGCCGCCGCCACCGCCACCCTCTAGCTTGAACCAAGCCTTCTCATCCCTGAGCTTGAAGAGTGGGCCTGTGTCGTCAGGCCCACCACCATTAGCTTCTTGGACGTCTGCGCAGAAAGCTGCTTACACAGGCCACCCGAGCTATCCTTCTCCGGTGACTCAGACATACCAGTCTCCATCGCCTCCCACCTCGCAGAGTCGTCCTTATATCCCGCCACCGCCTGGACCTAGCCAATTACCTCACGCTCAGCCGTCTAGCCGTTCGCCATTCCCCTCTCCTCCATCCGGATCTTCGCCATATGGGGCCACTCTACTCCTGCCGCAACGTGATCCATATGCTGGCCTTGGCTCCCTCGCGGGCACTGGTCATTTTCCTCCGTTGCCGCCACAGCGCCAGCCGTCTTACCCCCACGCAGGTCAACAGCAGAGCCAAGCGTACCAGTCGCACCCATCCCAAACGCAATCGATGTACTCGTATTCTACTGCTCCTTCCCCGCCCACAAGGCAAGGTAGCACTGGCTCAGTGCTCCCACCTCCTCCCCCACCGGTCTCGTACTCGCAGCCTCCCCCTCCCCAAACTTACAATTTGGGCGCGCGTCCTTATGGTGCTCCGCCGCCTCCCGGTCCGCAACAACCTTATGGGGGATACGGACAGTATGGGCGGTAGTGATGACTTGAATTTAGTGTCCTCGAAGTATGGAAGTTGTATTATGAGAAAATCGTGTCGCTATCAGACCTGATATATTACGGAAATTCTTTTATGCTTGCGGCGAAACCGCGCATTGAGGAGGCGACATTGGCTCCGCTCTTTGTCCGGTTATCATCACCGCCCGACGCGACATGAATAAGTCATAGTCTGTCATAATCCTTTTTTTTTCCCATATATCGAAACAATCCACTCTTACTTGACAGTTTCCCGTTCTTCTCGGGTTTCATTGATGACGGACTGATCCCGGTCCCTGTTCTGCACTTGCGGAACGCTGATCCGATCCGTACACGTTCCCGAACCCGCTTTCGTCAGTTGCACCGGAACTGAACTACTGGTGTGTCGACACGTGTACCCGGTGATTTCAGCTTCATCACACGAGACAAGGTTCTATGGCGCCTTTGTTGCCTTTTATCGTATGGGCGGCAAAGTGATTCTTTTCCACAGTAAACATTTCGAGAACACACGTAAAGAAGCCGTCTTCATCGTTCATGAAAAAATAAACAAATGAAAAAGGAGAGCACCGTCAAAGTTGTGGAGGCATGTGACAGTCATTTTGCTCCCAACTGGCAGCTGTTGGCCTTGTTCTCGTGTCTTCTCGCATCTCGTCACATCTCGCCGATTCCCGTCCGCCTTGTACATATCTCAACAGTTCGCGCTGATCTTTAACCTGTGTCGATCCGAGTCATGTGCGCACCTACTCCTTTATTCTCGGGCTCGGAACTCTTGCGCTGGTTTATTGTCTTGTCAAGCGAGATGCGATGAAATGCTACTTCTGGATCTACCGCGTTGGGACACATCTTCACACTGTATCTACTATTTCAAAGTCGGAATGTCTGTCACGCCGCGGATGCTTGAAGCGTCTCGCAAACTGAACCCGGGCTCAAACTTGAAATGCTACATAATATCAATCACCTGTCACGGGCCGCTCACATTTTCCAGGGCTGGATTGGAAGAGACGGAGACCTGGATGGAGCTCTTCGTGAAAATGGAGTTGTCGCTATCAAGTGACCCACTCACTTGTCATCCTATGGGTGTGAATCTACTTGGCGTTTTACACCCGATCAGCAAGTGTTTTCAGCAGGTACATTAATGTGACTTGGTGAAAAATTATCAAACATGACCCTGACAGGGCCTGACTGGAGAATGTCATATCCCCTATCTTCTCAAGTAGAAATTTGCGACACGTGTAGGCTAGATGACACTCTCCAAAATGGAACCTTTTGAACAAAAGTTAAATGAACTCTCACGTATGACAGACGGGGTGCAATCAACATTGAGCTAACATGCATATTCAGCAAAGCCTCGTGTAGACTTCGTGCTTACTGCGATGGGGTTGCCTTGCCCGCAGTAGAATCTCCACCGTAAAGCACATTCCTGCCCCAAGAACTGGCCCGCTCTCCTCCCCTCCTCGTGAGCCCGTATAATTCACCAACTTTCTCATTCCAGCTTTGTTTGATAAGCGCCGCGAATGGCTTGCTTACAATACGGGCAACAGCGGGTGGTGGAGGGTCATATTCAGAAGGCGGCGTGATGAGCCTCTGAGAGAGCACGTGTAAGCTGATGTGGATGATCAGCACAGCACAAGTGACGATTTGTGAAAGTGGCCAACTTCTCCCGATGTTGCTTTGTCCTAGGGAGCGATGAAATAAGAGTCATGCATGCCAGTGGGTCGACTCTAGGTCTGACATACCTCGACTCGATTAGATGGGAAAAACCATAGTAAATCTAAAATATCGTCAGGAATCTCAACATACAAGAAATGATAAGGATAAGGGGATACCATACACCACCAGCGACGAGAGCCCCTGAGACGGGGCCAATAACGAAGGACATGGCACTACCTCTGGCTTATGCGCTGGGAAAGCTTGGCCTCGCTTAACCACCTCGGCATCGGCGTCGGCGTCGTGTGTGCCGGGACTGACGGCCCGGCTCGCGTAAGTTAAGTTACCGTACCGACGCGGTGACTGACACGCCGGACGCTTACAGCGACCCAAGACGCGTTTTGCCCACCCGAGACAACCTGAACGACTTGTAATTGGACCAGAGCAATGGTCACCGCTGAAAGCCTCAACTTTGACGTCTTGCAAATTATTTTTTCCTACCTTTCTATTCCAGACCTTGCTTCAGTCTCCCAAGTCAATCAGTCGTTCCTGGCGGGTGCTCTTCCCAGGTTGTATCGCTCGCTCAATTTCTACCAAAATCAAGCGAAGAGGTATCCAAGAGTGAGCTACCCTCCTCGAGCCCTTCACCCATTCCGTTCATTGACTTACGCCTCTTCGAAGATAGTGACGCCATTCGCCGTTGTCAAGGCACACCCAGACCTGGCCGCGCATGTACAGAATATCGGTCGATTTGCTTGCTTCTATGTTCCGGAGTTGTACCTGACTTGGTTTGCTTCCAGATATACGCGTGATCCCTAATACCCGGCTGAAACAGAGAACGCTGCCAGACCCACGGTTTCTTCATGACTGTGTTTCCGCCTTGCAAGTTTTGGATTTTATTACCTCATTCACTTGTACCGTCGCCAGCGCTGTGCCACCCCTTTTGCCTTACATTCAGTCAAAGTCGCGTCTCTACACTCTTCGAATCAATGCACACCTCACTGAGGAGCAAACCAAGCTGCTCTGTCAGCTTCGGGAGCTCCACAATGTTGTACTCGAGAATGCGAGCTCCGCAGTGATGGACGCCCTACCGAAATGGACAAACGCTCTGAAGACCACGTTGGAGCATCTGACAATACATGTGAGTTGATTCGACGCCTTTTAATCGCATGGTTTTCATCCATCCATCGATACGCCTTGCGGAGTTGCCATCTTTGACCACTGTAACGCCGATGTCTTGAACGTGTTATCCAGCTGACCTTCTCTTACTGTCAAGTTGTCATAAGATGCTAACCGGGTTACAGGCAAGTCCGCATTTGAATAGAATCGTCCTTCAAAGAACCGTAGAGCGCCTTCCAAAACTTCGGGGGCTCCATGTCATAGGATGTCCAAGGGTGACGCATACAGATGTTCTTTCCGCCACAGAGCGCACACCACTCCTCCAGAGCCTCGCATTTACCGTTATGGAAACGGTCAGTACCCTATTTTTTTCCAATCGTGAATCGATCGATTGTGGGGGTTTTTGGAGTAGTCTATCCGTTTAGTGAAGCGCCCGCGAACACCATTCCAGGTGACACATGCTGTGCTTATTTCATGGGCAGCCGGCCGCATAGTGGCGCCTTGCCTGTGAGCACAAATGTGGGTGTAGCTCCGTGCAGCAGCGATGAGGACGCAGCTCGTCCCGTTTACCCGGTGTCTCCTGACACAACCCCGTGTTCGATCGATCCTCACCTTGTTCACACCATCTGACCCTGTACTACAGGATTTCGCTTCTGATTTGCCACGGACCTCGCTGACAACTCTCAAGCATCTCGCGGTTGAGCTAGTGCCTTTTAGATTATCGTCCGACCCAGAGAGAATGACTGTGCCAAGCTCACTGATTACTTCGCTGCTATCTCTCACGCGCTTTACGCACCTTGCCTCATTAGCGTTGCGCCTGTCAGATCAACAGACATTTCCCACTACTCTGATCGACGAGATTGTAGAGATGCATGGTACACACTTACGGAGCGTGCGATTCATGGGCTTCAAGCTCGATCTCGATGGTCTTGAAAACCTCATGGAGTGTGAGGGGCTCGAGAAGCTTGCCATTTCCGTTCCGGCTGATGACATTGTAAGCCTGCCGGTTTTGTCAACGTGTTCTAGAGGCTGGATGCGTGCCACAGTACCCGTTTTCATCCGCGCTAGCTGGCCATGCCACATTGCATACCCTCATTGACGTGGTTGAACACGGAACGCATGGGAAGCGAAAGTCGCTTACCACAGATCGCGTGCTATCGCTCTTTGAAGAGGTGCCTTTTCTCACTCGGGTCGTCAGCGAAAATCGGCTATGGACGGTAAGAGCTTGCGATCGTACTGAACAGTTTATGACTTGTGACGTTTGGCTTTCTCTCTCTTTTTTTTAAAACCCAGAGCCGACAGACGCCGTATGGACCCGAGACACGACTCGAACGGATGAAGAGTTCAAGGGGAACTGGTTTTTGGTTTGCACCGCCCACTGAGGGCCGGTGCATATGAAAACCCTTTTTTGAGGACGCCGCAAGGCCGCGGTAATCGGTGTTATTACTCTGTTCTTCCAACTGTATCATGCAAATTTCAATATTTTTGCAGAGCCGACGTCTACCGCTAAGGTACTTAATCTAGGAATGAACAATCCTTCGAGAAGTATTGCAATCGCGCATGTCATTTATCTTTTTGGAGTTAGCCGCATGATGCTGTCAACTCCACCACCACAATCTGGAAGATGACCGACGACGGCGTAAATTATTGGCCACAGAGACTTATCAGCCTTTTTAAATATGTTTCCAGAAATATGGACAGTACAATGGATACATGTAAGGGTTATTCCGATGTGCAGATGTAAAATATAATGGATGAATGTGGAGAACTGCCACAGGACCTCCCGAATTATTACGTGACCCCCATCCCATCGATGTTCCCGATAGCATCGTGATCAATAAAGGCTGTGCTTCAAATCGAATCGCAGCCGCAGCGCCCATTATTCGGCAGATTGCTCCGTGGCCGGATAGCCCGAATAGGGTGAGAGGAAATATTACCCTGATAATATGTTTGTGCCTCCCGGACCTAACAGTCGGGGCGCTTCGCGGCGCGTGTTAACAGCGTGTCGTTACTATATATATGTGTAGGGGAAAAAAAGGCTCACTAATTGGATGTAATTGGACGAGTGCTTTCATTAGTTCCTGCCCCTGCGCCCGCCCATTCCCAAGAAGGGGAAAGTATGCGTAGACGCGGTATATTTTCTTTGCACCAGACCACACGATTTCAAAGGACCAAACAATCTTTAACAGGCGACGTTCAGGGGGGGTATCTGGGCAAGGCCCCTAAGTCCACGGATCGGAGCCAACAAGGTTCGTCGACTCACCAAGCTTATGACGGTATGCCTTCATGTACACGCGATCTCCAAAGCTATCATATGAGCCACCTGGAATCAAAGGAATCAGGAACTGCACGTTGCAAGGAGGTCTGTAAGCTTCCACTCGACTTGGAAGATCACTCACACTTCTCGAATTGGGGTTCCCGTAGACCGATGACAAATTGGTCCACCTCCACCATAAACTTATCTCCTGCTTTGGCTTTCCCCCCCATCGGATCCCGAAGTTGTCGCTGCTCTATCATGGACCGCACGAAGTCGAGCAGCTCAAGTTGTGCAGTACGCGCAAATATCTGCACTGTCTGTGGATCTACCGTAGAGTATGGGAGTAATGACGGAGGAGAAGTTGAAGATGCCATCGAGAGGACCAGGAGTTTTCCTTCCTTTAGAACGCTGGCTTTTGAGGGACTCGTGAGCGCTTTCACAAGTGGCGGAAGCCTCAAGGCGCGCTAGCTTTATAGAGACTAGACCAACTAAAGTCCGAAGCGAAACACTGAGATGGAAAGCAGGAAGTCAGAACGATGTGTTGGACAGATATTGAGATAAGTTGAAGATCAGCGGGGTCGATTTGGTGAGATCATACATCGCCACATCCAAGTGCAGAAAAGCAAGGCGGGAGCGGAGACCCGACGCCAAGGTGAAGGAGAATTTGAAGTGAGCTGAACCGGCACCCGGCACGTTCAAGTCATACCTGTCAAGTCGATGTCTGTTATGAATGTGAAAAAAAAATACAACATGCGATGGGTGTGCGCTAAAAAAACCTTTCCCTCGCCATATGTACAACCCCTAACCGGCTCTGTTTCTGCTGCGCTTGCCAACTTGAGCCTGGAACCCGGTCTTGACGGCGTTCACTGATCGCCGAGAGCCACAAGACTCGCAAGCCATAAAAAAGATCCGATTTTCCTTCGTCAAGAGCGTATCTGGCGACTTGCACGTCTTGCACGTGACGTACTCCACTAAACGCCAGTGTCGGACGATTTCTGGTCGGCGCATAAAAAATGTCATGACTTACCTATGTATCTCCTTAATACGTTTTCAATTTGCTTCTGTTGGAACCGGCCCTTGATCACTAATCTCCCTGAGCCATCAACTGAGCCAGTCGTTCCCAATTCAGCAAATAGATATTGTATAACGTGTTCAGGCTGACGGTGCATTCGTTTGCAAATGTCGCTAATATTTGCAAAGATACTCTTCTTGTTACCTTCACGATGAATGGAAGGGGGCGCAATAGTGTATCGCTTGCCAGTGGAAGTAAGGAGGGACGGGTTTGACGCGTGGAGAGAAGCATAAAATCGGGTGAGGAGTTCCTGGTAGGTATAGTCCCGATCGCTTCCAAGCCAGGGCTTCGTACCCTGGTCGACGCCCGCTGGGGCCTCACTGCGGTCAAAGATATCATCTCCAAGTTCAGCCTCATCGATGTCATTAAGATGCTCTCCGTCGGGAACGTCTTCCTCATCGTCAGCATTGGTGTCCTTGCTCTTAGATTCTTGTAGCTCCTTCTCAAAGGCTTCTAAGTCAAAGGCAGCCTTCTTCTTTGAAGACTTTTTCTTCTTTTTCAGTTCAGAAAAGTCGAGATCCTCTGGAGCACCAAGCGTCGTGGAAGGTGCATTAGTAGTCGGGGTGGATGTTCCAGAGCCGTCTTCACCCTGTGGCAAAGAACGAACGTCGGTAGTGATAAACGAAAGGTGACTTGGGACACACCAGATCAAGGGGAATCTCTTTCTTTTTCTTCTTCTTTTTCAAGTCACCAAACATTGCCTTGAAGTCATCCTCCTCTTTGACTTCCTTGGGCTCAGACAGAGCATCATTTACACCGGCCTCGCTCTGTTTCATCTGCTCATGCACCGTTCTAGGACCCAGATCAATTGAATCATCGAGGGTTGGTGCAGGAACTGTAGGGTCCGCATCCGCTCCGAGAGGATCTTCAGAAAACGCAACTTGCTTTTTCTTGCTACGCTTTTTGAGCGAAGGATCAAAGAGCGGCTCGTCAGCCATGAAAGTGTAGATTAGCGCGTCGAGTCAGCCACTAAAATTCTACTTCAGGCAATCACCGGA
>QLPC01003897.1:0-12311 GCA_003314055.1 Lactifluus hygrophoroides | reverse complement strand
ATCAAAACGACCTCTTCCGGCGTCTGCCCTCTCAGGTAGCACCACCGGTGCGAGGGGTTGTAGCGCACGTTAAACGTGGCACCTTCCCGGTCCCTGGAGAAGCGCCGCGTCGGGACGAGATCCTTCTCTGGATCGATCGAACGCCAATCTGCGAGCGCGAGCGGATGGTGCGCGACAGGGTGCTGAATGGGGCGCCACACGTTGATGATGCGTACGCGACTTTTGAGCAGACGATCGGCATCTTCGGGGGCGTGATCGCGTACTCGTGCGAAACTCGCAGAATATGTCTGATCAGCGTGCACACGCGTCTTGGGGGGAAACGATGAACGAACGAATCAGCGGCGGGCTTTCTATACAGAAATGAAATTATGAGCAATTACCGCGAAGCCGCCCTGGTACATATTATTAGATTGTCCCTCTCTGGGAGGACGCCTAAACGAACCGGGAGGTTTTTGAGGTAGCCATTCTAGATATTGGGGGTTGCCTGACTGACCTGATGATATGATCAAATATCAATGTTCTCTTCCCGCCAGTGTATTTCTTCACCAGCTCTTCGACTTCGGTGTAGTACCTGGTTCGTATGGCCTCCTCGTCGACAAACTCCTTCTCCTCGCTCACGTGGCGCTCAAATTGAAAGCCGGTCGTATCGAGCGAGAGTGTGTCTTCCTGCCCGCGGACGTCATGTACGATCGTGTTGACGGCCTCTATAGAGACATTGGTCTGTAGGAGCCCGTCTGGGGGAGGGCTATACGTGAAGTTAAACGGCGCGTCGCCATCCAGGGTAGAGCCAAAATAGTTAAGACTAGTGGGAACTGGAGGAGATGCGACCGCAGTGGCCATGTGGAGGACCCCATTTGCACCATGGCATTGTCTGCCTTTTATCTTCCACCGTGAATTGATGAGTAATCAGTCAGACCTCTCTAAACCCATGCTGTACGTCGCTGTCCAACTTGTTCGGTTCAATGGAATTTGTCATGCAGTCACGTACTATAATAGTCACGTGTATCGACCTGAACCCTCTTGGATGGGACCATTCAGAAGCTTCAGTTAACTCCGATATCCCCACTTCAAATTTCTTTCATAGATCGTTCGTTGGTTGATCATGTGAGACCACTGACAGGTACACGGGACATGGGCCCATGTCTTCGATAACGGTAGTTTTCCATAAGTTATATTTTGAACAGTTCTTTCGTAGACCTCTGGATTAAAAGCTTGCTAATTATCGTAATGCCAGTGTGCCCTGCATGAATACTGGTAGTTCTGCAGCTCTTAGTCGTACCTGTGCTGGCTGTATCACTTCCACATAACATTCAAATCACACTCGACTGGCCAGTGCATTTGGGCCCGCGACTTTGTACATCTCGCCGTATGGTTCTCCCACTTCTTATAACGACAAAACTCCTATGGAAGTGCACGAATTCTACGTCGCGAAGGGTTGTACTTTGTAAGCACACATGATTGAGTGATTTTATTGAAGGCCTGGAATGGTCTGTTCAATGTGATACTGTACTCGTCACGTCATCAGAAGATGTCAGATTTGTAATAAAAAGAGACAGCATGAGAGAAGGTGGTAACTGAGAATATATACCAGGACTCGGATGTTCGACTTCGAGGACTAACTGAAGTTCTTCATAATGCTAATGTTGGTGAACTACTTGAAGCTTTTATTCGTCCAGTACAGTATCTATCGGCCTTCACACCACATCGCACGGTCTCTGACTCTCTGTTGAGGGATGTGATTGACCAAGTGGGAGCGCATCGTTCACAAAGGGGTCTGTCTGATGCACTCTGATCAGAAGTCCGCCATTCAAATCAGGATTCAGGAAACGGAAACGGCCTTCAAGTTGTAAATTGTAGAATTGCTTACTGTACTGTATTGGAATGCAACGGTGCGTCCCTCGCTCGGTTATTGTCCAACCTCTTTTTTAAATTTAATAAATCCATTTTATATACCGCTTTAGACTGGGGTCAAGGCGTGGTCTTATAAGCAACGGGTTTACAGACGAAGTTTATGATAGCTTGGGCTTGTAGCGGTTGTACGAAAATAAGAAATTTGGGTGAATCATTTCAGTGAGCAAATGGGGTGCAGTACACTTGAAGCCAGGATGATTATCCTGCTGGGTGAAAGGGTGTCTCTCGGCCTGAACTACACCTAGGCTCCAACCTCCCGCATGCGTACGGCCTTAAATTTGAAGTGGCTCGATCCGTGTCCCCGACAATTTGAATGGCAAGACTATTCTGGATCGTACAAAATATCAGCCTACCCGAGACAGAAAACCTGAAATTCCCAAATGAATACCCTGCCCGAAGGCGCAGTGCCACCTGCCTCGCTTCGAAAGATGACATTACAGTAACGAAGACAGTAGCGAATTTCGATTTCTGGTCGAATGTGGTTAGTGAGTGATTATGTAATGCTAGTACAGGAAGTCACTACTAGCATTACGGGAAGCCACTTTTGGCCCACCTCGTTGATCCGCTGACCGGTATGCCATCGTCACCCGGAGATCTCGCAAGCCAACCACTGGTAGTACTCAGAAATCTTCGAATTATGACCGGCATGACTATGACTACTCGACCCATCACGCGTGATCTTCACCTGAAGTTTAATTGAAGGCTTCGAGGCACCATGATGGGCCAAACCTTGACTACCTAGGAACGGCCTACCAGTCTGTAAAAGGTAATATTCATTTCATCTGTATTGAAGGCCTATCCGGAGTTGATGATAAACTTCCCTGCATTTTTGGACTAGCGCAGACATGAACACGACAAGAAGCTTCTAGGTCAGCCCGTAAGATCGATGTCATTCGGTGCCAGTGGGTATGACAAAGTCTGTGTGCTCCTACATAAATACCCCCTATGCATCTCGATTTACTACTTCCAGCTTATTACCTCCACGAGATGACAATTGAGGACTCCGTTCTTCATCAGGGTCACTTTCTCCAGTTCAAATATCTACTGCAGGACTTTCTCGCACTCCGCAATGGTCTCTCGGTCGTTCTTGCGGTCATCGTCATAGTTGCCCGATATGTTAAAAGCCCTTGGCGCCACCTTCCTCCTGGTCCGAGAGGACTTCCACTTCTTGGAAATGTGCGTCTACTCCAGGACAAAACATGGTTATATGGACAAGACTGCAAGAATACCTACCGTGTGTTTCCCTTTCTAATTGAATAGCTTTTGAGAACCTCGGTCGCTCATTTGATACACGCCAGGAGATATCATGTACTTGAATGCTCTTGGGCAACCCATTATAGTCATGAACAATCTTAGGGTGGCCGCTGAATTACTCGATCGACGCGCAAGCATCTCCGCTGATCGTTCTCGCATGATTGTTGCTAACGAAATTCTCGCTGGTGGCTTATTCACACCATTCATGTCATACAGTGACTTGTAGGTGGATCTCACTCATATCTGTAAAGGTCAAGGGTCAAAACGATCCCATTACTTATAGGTGGCGTCGGACTCGCCGCGCAGCTCATGAGGGACTCACAAAATCGCAAGTGCGTAACTACTATCCGACCCTCCAAAAGGAGGCAGTCCTTCTAGCATCTGCATTATTGGCCAATTCAAACACAAGAGAAAAGCATTTTCAACGCGCGACCGCTTCCGCAATGTTGTCCATCTTGTATGACTACCCCACACTTGAGACTGAGAATGACAAGATTATTGAGTGGATCCGCATTATGAACGACCGTGGATCAGAAGCAGCTGCCCCTGGAGCACATCTCGTGGAGGTTTTTCCTTGGATGATGCGCATTCCTGACCGGTAGGTATTCAAATTCTCAATGCATTCCACCCATCACCATGGAACGGCATCAGATTCGCGAAGTGGAAGCGTGAAGGCAAGCAATTCTTTATGGAACATACGAACACGATGGAGGGCCTCATTAATAATGTTCGTAGCGAGATCGTAAGTAAGTTTAATGATACTGTAACTAGGTCTGTTGACCTGGGACATTGAAGTCAAAAGGATCTGAACGACCAAGTATGAGTGCGACACTCATCAAGAACTCTGAAAGAAATGGACTTTCTAATCAAGAAATGGCCTGGTTGGTCGGGGCATTATAGTGCGTCCTTGGCTTATTTGGACCTAATGAATTTCCCCCAACCCCCAGCGCAGCTCAGCAGGTGCAGAAACAACGTACACCTCTATGAGCTGGTGGGCACTCGGAATGATTGCAAATCCGGAAATACAGAAGCGCGCACAAGCCCAGTTAGACACGGTCGTTGGCCGTTCTCGTGTCCCAACCCTATCCGATGCCCCAAGTCTTCCTTATATACAGGCTATCGTCAAGGAGGTTCTCAGATGGCGGCCTCCCCTACCGTTTGCTATCCCTCATCGCACGACTCAGGATGACTGGTATAATGGAACTTTCATCCCAAAAGGAACAACACTCATCCCTAATCTTTGGCATTGTCACCACGACCCTGAGTTCTATGGTGATGACGCGGCGAAGTTCAATCCGGAGCGGTTCCTGGGTGCTAACGGTGAGATCATTCGAGGACCTGAAGAGACACGAGATGAAGGACATAGCACATATGGGTTTGGGAAGCGAGCCTGCGTTGGAAAACATCTTGCCAATGACTCTCTTTTCATTTTTATTGCTACGACGCTATGGGCCGCAGATCTGGAGCGAGTTTATGACCACGATGGGATGCATGTTGCTCTCGACACGGACTCATACGTTGACACTGGCATTGTCTTGTAAGTTTGCCCTTCTACTAGTAAGCTGTGCAAGTATATTAACTCTGACAACGTAGCCGGCCGGTTGAATACGAGTGCAAGTTTACACCTCGATTCCCAGAGGTTCTCTCAATACTAGCAGGAGAGGAGGAGCTGCTGAGGGGATGATATGGCAGACTCGGGTAGCCGACAGCAGTCCAATCCAACTAGGTTACTATGGAGCCCACCGGGACAATAACGCGCTTTGAATATTATGACTATATCGTATTGAGGGGTCTTGCAGGCAGCAACAACAAAATATTAGTGACCCACTTGTTCCCTCCCCCGGCCCGTACCTCCGATACGTTTGTCAGGACCGACGGAAGTTTACGGTTTCATGGACATCATGATGGCGAACTTTGACTCAGTCCAACCAGAAAAGGAAGAGAAAGCGGCACATAAGATGTCCTCACAGGCTGCTCAATAGCGGCTCGTATTGATGAGCACTAAAACGAATGCCGACACAATTCACTCCAACTGCATCTGCATTGGGTAATGGTCATGGCCAGACAGCTCAACGCGGAGGGCAAACCGCAGCTTGAACGTGTCGATACAGACATGCCAGAGAAATGGGAACTGAAACCTTATTGTCTATGCGATGTGACCTGGAGACGTCCACAGTGGTCATGATCAACGTAACAACAGTCAGCAGAACAGAATCTAAAGCCGATTTGTTCCGATGGCCCCACCCCAAGGCTTGAGGATCGGTTATTCGCCTTACGCGGACCTGATCTATCCCAAAGTTGCAGATTGGGGCACCGGGCAGACTCGAACAGGCATTCCTCGCTTCATCATGATTATGCCAGTTGACCTCTGTTACTTAGACTTTGTGAGTTTGGAAGGGTCGCGTCAAGAGATGGCTGACAACCACCGCACGTTCAGCCTGTAATCAAGTTACATCTCTGTACTTCTGGACAGGTGATGATGCCAAGTGCCCACCAGGTCAAAGCAGCAGCAGTCGCCTTTGTGCCGGGCCGTGCCCCCGAGAAGTGGGCGAGAAGTCTGGTGGACGCTACAGTATTCTCGAAACAAATGAATGACCTGAGCGCACTGCAACTGCCATACAAGCCATTAATTGGTTTGAAGGGCCGTTCCGATCAGAGCCCTTGATCAGAAAAGCGCCACTACTTTGTTGTGCCACTAGCAAGTCCCTGATGTGGTGCCGTGAGTTTGCTAACGCACATAGACAGTCTAATAGGTTCCGGTCGTTTCCTGACGAGGTCATTATGAACACGATCGGATAGTAGTGCCTTGAAAACCCTCGTATATAGCATAGCATAAGGAATTACCTTTCCTGATCGCGAGTGATACAATGAGATGATGAGATAACCCGATCAGACCGGGAGTGTTCCCAGAGAACGACCTTTTCGCATTGGCATGATGGAGCCTTCTCAAGCTGACACTCGGCAGTGGTTTGCAGTTTTTTAATCCAGATTCTCCAGTTATTCAGGCACGCTGGAAACTCCTCGCCGTGTTCCTCCGGTTTGCAAAAAACAAATTCGGCACGTTCTCATGTTTAGCCAACGTATGCGATCGAGTTGCAACGTTCACGGATACTAGGGGACATGATTTTCCTGAATGTCGTCGGTTAGCTCATTATCGTGTGAAATGTCTCCTACTATGATAGCATCTGCTGGACTCGTCACCCGTTGACCCATAGGGCCATAGTCGATGATTTACTCGGGTCGCCCTCGTCTTATTCTTGTCCATTCATGGTGGCAATATGCTCGTTGCGTCCGTCTATCCCCGAGTCCGCAGTCATTATTTGGGCTGGGGCGAGTGGGTTCTTGACCAAGACGACAGGAGATGTGGCGATTAAAGGCAAATCAACTCAGGAAGAGCCAGGTCATTCGGCAGCACTGATGCCATGTGGGTTTAGCCGAGAGTCTTGAACCACGTGACGAGCATGAACGGGGCACGCAAGCTACCTCTGGAGCGATCTCGGGCTACCTCGTCGATCCGCCGACAGGTTGTGCCATCGTGACACAAGCGTCGTTCTCCAGAAATGTCTAAAGTTATAACTAACGTGACCCCTTCAGTTGACTTTGCGTAGTTCTTTGCCCGAAGTCGAGGCGCGATTATCATAGTGAATCGAGGAAAGATTTGATTACGCTTAGTAAAGGCCTATTAGTACTGTAAAAGGTGAGACTCATCCCATCTACAATTCGGGGGCCTATCTGAAGTTAACGATAAGACTCATAACTGATAGTTACCCGTGGACGTAGCTTACGGTGCCAGTGTGCGAATACAAATTCGATCAGTAGATCTCTAAATTGGCTTCCTAGTGGGATCCATGGTCCTTTCAAGTCTCTGTGCTCCTATATAACACCCTTTAATCTTCCATACACGCATCTTTCAGCTCACTACTTCCAGAGATGACATATCAGGGCTCTGTTCCGAGTTTTCTTCAGGGTCACCTTCACCAACTCAACCATCTACTGCACGAATTACCTACGCTGCGAAATGGTCTCTTAGTGTGCTTTGCCGTCATCGTCATGACTATTCGATACGCTAAAAGCCCTTGGCGCCACGTCCCTCCTGGTCCGAGAGGACTCCCACTTCTCGGAAATGTGCTTCAACTCCGGGACAAAACCTTGCTGTACGGACAGGATCGAAAGTGTGCTTACCGTGCGTTTCTCTTTCTGATAGGTTCTGAGAATCATAACGTTTATTGGGCATAACTCTAGGTGACATCATGTACTTGAGCGCTCTTGGGCAACCCATTATAGTCATATACAGTCTCAAATTGGCTGCTGAGCTGCTTGATCGACGTGCAAGCACCTCCAGTGATCGTCCCCGCATGATTGTTGCAAATGAAATCCTCACTGGTGGTCTATTCCTTGGGTTTATGCCATGCAGTGACTTGTGGGTGACTCTCATCATGTCTAGGAATGCTGAAACGATCCTGCCATCCACAGGTGGCGCCGCATTCGCCGTGCAGCACATGAATGTTTCACCAAGTCGCAGATACGTAACTATTATCCGACTCTCCATAAGGAGGCAGTCCATTTAGCATCTGCACTCCTGACTAATCCCTACGCACGAGAAGGGCATTTTAAACGCGCGGCCGCTTCCTCGACTATGTCTATCTTATATGACTACCCCACACTTGAGACTGAGAATGACGAGACTATTGGGGTCATCCACACCATGATCAAGCGTTTGTCGGCAGCGGCTGCCCCCGGAGCATATTTCGTTGACATGTTTCCTTGGATGATGCTCATTCCTGACCGGTACGTATTCGCATTCGCCACGAATCCTACTTGTTATCCCAGAATTGCGTCAGATTCGCAAAGTGGAAGCGTGAAGGCAAGCGATGCTTCATGGAACATATGAGTATGATGGAGGGTCTCTTCAATAATGTTTGCAGCAAAATTGTAGGTGAGTTAGTTGTTACTGCAATTAGACGTTTTGAGTTTTCGCATTACAGTCAAAAGGATCTGAACGACCAAGCATCAGCGCAACACTGGTGAAGAACTCCGATAAAAAAGGACTAGGACTTTCGAATCGAGAAATGGCCTGTATGGTCGGCTCATTTTAGTGCGCCATTAGTTCCTGTTGGCATAATGGACCCTTTACAACCCTCTCGCTCAGCGTAGCAGGTGCAGAAACAACGTATACTTCGATGAGCTGGTGGGCACTCGGAATGATCGCAAATCCGGAAATACAGAAGCGCGCGCAAGCTCAGCTGGACACAGTCGTCGGCCGCTCTCGCGTGCCAACTTTATCCGACGCTGCGAGCCTTCCTTATATACAAGCCATCGTAAAGGAGGTTCTCAGATGGCGGCCTCCCCTACAGTATTCTCTTCCTCATCGCACGACTCAGGACGACTGGTTTAATGGAATGTTCATCCCGAAAGGAACAATACTTATCCCGAATCTCTGGCGTTGTCACCACGACCCTGCGACTTATGGTGATGATGCGGCCAGCTTCAATCCAGCAAGGTTCCTAGGTGCTAACGGTGAGATCATTCGAGGACCGGAAGAGACACGAGATGAGGGACATAGCACGTATGGGTTTGGGAAGCGAATTTGCATCGGAAGACATCTTGCCAATGACTCTCTTTTCATCTTTATCGCGACGACATTATGGGCTGCGGATCTGAAGCGAGTTTGCGACCAGGATGGGAAGGACGTATCGCTCGATACGGACTCATTCGTGGACACTGGCATTGTCTTGTGAGTCCGTCCTTCGAGAGTGTGTAAATTATATTAACTCTGACAACGTAGCCGGCCGGTTGAATATGAGTGCGAGTTTATACCTCGATTCCCAGAGGCTCTCTCAATACTAGCAGGAGAGGAGGAGCTGCTAAGGGGATGAGACAAAGAAATCGGCATCCACAGTTCAATTCAGCTCCTGCGGGAGTTCGTTGGGGCAATAGGATCTCTGACGCTTAGCGACGATGGTACACGAGCGTGTTCAGGACTCTCACGAATGCTATGATCTTCACTGATCTTCACTGGCACATATAATTAGATTTTGTGATAACGACAGAAAGGGGTAACAGTTACGTGCTAATCTCGGGAACACACAGCGTTGACCTGAGATTCCGAGTCGGAGCCAAGATTCACGCAACGTTACGGCATTACAGTCTCGGGATTTGAACATATGATGGCGCCTGTTTTCTAACGCCGCAATATTAGCGTCTAAGACATGGCACGCAGACTCTCTTCATACGTGACCGTTCCACAACTGTCCCCACTCAAAATGGTGCCATGCACGTATTGGAACTTCGCCCTAAGACCTGGTAATAGCGATCGAATACTACACATGTCAGTGCCTTCTCAATAGATATTCACCCGGGTTAATAATGATGGCTTCACTTTCTTGGTGACGGGCTTATTCGGGAGCCGAAATTCGGCTTATGCGGCTGAAAATCGCTTCCCTTCCAGTAGATGTTCGGGAGCGTGCTAGATCAATTGAATCATCCCATGCTTTGACGATTTTATTATCTACTGGGAAGTACAACCCACCGTGTCGACCGGGTCGACCCTACTGCCCACTGTTCTCCAACTACGCCAGCTGATCACTTCGATGGAAATTCCCGCTCAAGTCCATCCACGAGTGAGCAGTTTAAAGAAGTGCATGGGTTGGTACCCAGGAGTGCGACCTTACGGTTCCTCAACGCTCGTGGCTGCACCGCTTTCAAAGAGCACGGTTATCACGAATGAGGCTGCTCCCGAATCCTTGTTCCCCTTCCCGTCATCTTCCTTCACTACACTATCCGCAGCGTCGGGCCTTTTGAAGAATGCGATTTTTGAGAACAGAACCCTCACGACAAGCGTCCTTTTAGCACTGCTCATCGCCTTCATCGTCTCTTATTATAGGAGTCCGTGGCGGCGACTGCCTCCCAGTCCTCGGCGGATGCCCATCATCGGGAACGCTCTTCAGTTATTGGATAGACATTGGCTGCGTTCCGAGGACTGCAAGGAGCGTTTCAGTGGGTTCTCAGCAGACTTTTCAGAAGAATACTAAAATTCAGCAACTGGTATTGTAGAAGAGGTCATGCATCTTGATGCCGCGGGAAAACCTGTTATCGTATTCAACAGCTTCAAGTCAGCCTACGATATTCTCGAGCGTCGTGCGAATAACTACTCCGACCGCCCTCGGTTCATTATGGCGCAGGAGTTCCTAAGTAAAGGTCTTGTCTTGGCATTCATGAACTATGGAGCGCAGTAAGTCACAATCAAGAGTGCATGAATCTATATATATATATACTCCTTTCGCCCAGCTTCCGTCGTATACAGCGTGCTGCACAAGCTTCCCTCACCAAGACGGCAGTACAGGACTATTACCCGATCTTGGCGAAGGAGTCTGCGATCTTAGCTTCAGCACTCGTGAGGAATCCAGGATGTGACGATCGGTTCAGGCACTTCCAGCGTACAGCGGCTTCCGTAGTCATGTCCATCGTATACGACTACCCGACACTCACGTCTATTCATGACAAAGCTGTAGAAGACATCGAAACCTACAATAGCCGCGTCGGTCGCGCAGCAGTCCCTGGGAGATACTTGGTCGAAATGTTCCCTTGGATGATGTACATTCCAGAGAGGTATCAAATTTGAACTTTTTGTTATTATTGTGCTTTGGAAATACTAACGCGAAAGGTGGCTGCAAACAGGTTCGCGAAATGGAAGAGAGAAGGCTTGATACAGGGGGAAGAACACCATGAGATGTTCCAGCGTCTTGTGGATCGTGTCCGAGCCGATCTTGTACGTGCCGGCGTTAAACGACCCCACGTTTCTAGCTACTAATTTATGGCATACTAGGATAGCGGAGGGACCCGCCCTAGTTTCTGTGCATCTTTGATACAGGGGCAGGACCGCAACCAGCTGACTGAGCTGGAATTAGCATTCCTTGCTGGGCAAATATAGTAAGTGAACGGTGTTCTTAATCTGTGCATGGCAAACGCAAGCAATCACAGCTCTGGTTCCTCTGAAACGACCGTTACCGCTATGGAGTGGTGCACGCTGGCCATGGCGGCCTTCCCCGACGCACAACGCCGCGCACAAGCCGAGCTCGACGCCGTAGTTGGCCGCGCTCGTCTCCCTACCTTTGCCGACGCCCCATATCTTCCATACATGCGTGCAATCATCAGAGAAACTCTCCGGTGGAGGCCGGTGGCAATGCTCGGAATACCCCACGTCGCGCAAAAAGACGACTGGTATGAGGGCATGTTCATCCCGAAAGGGACGGCGTGCATGGCCAACATCTGGCATTGCAATCACGACCGCACCGTATTTGGCGACGATGCCGACGAATTCCGGCCGGAAAGGTACCTCGACGAGAATGGTGAGTTGACAACGGGCCCCACCGACGCCAATCAGGAAGGTCACTTTACATACGGATTTGGGCGCCGGACTTGTCTGGGTAGGCACCTCGCCAATGACGAGCTGTTCTTGGCCATGGCGAGGGTCCTGTGGGCGACAAATATCGAACGCGCGCGGGACGAGAAGGGGAATGAGATACCGTTGGACACAGAGGCTATCGTGGATTTAGGCTTGGTCAAGTAGGCATTTATACCCCGTGGGTCGAGGTGGCGACACTACTAACATCACCGCACACAGTCGGCCAGTCCCGTTCGACTGCCAATTTACGCCTCGCTTCCCTGAAGTATCGTCGATTCTTGCGGAGGAGCTTGAACGCTTGGACATCTGATGTAGGCCTAGATGTTTCCTTGGGCATGAGTTGCTGTGCGGGCGAGGCTTGTGTTTAGTTAGGTAGTACTTAGATTACAGAGTATGAGGAAGCTTGGTTTGCGTCAGCAATTCTGATTGTGAGACGGTTATGCACCACGAGCTATTATATTTTATACATGAGGCGCTGGCAAGATTACCCCGGCGGTAGAACCAAAGGCGAAGGAAGGGCAGTTGGAAAAGCGCGCAAGATGATCCTACATGAAATCTTCTTCCATTTCTCTTACTGAAGAATATGTCGGCTTCTCTTCCTCGTCATCTTCAATCTCCGCATTCAAGAAGGAATCATAAGAGCGAGCAGCCTTCTCGGCCTTGCGTGCCTCTGCAAGTTCCAAGTCTGCCTTTTTCTGAAAAAGAAAAAAAAACGCGCGAGTTGCATTGATATGTTCCTCTC
>QLPC01003876.1:0-15109 GCA_003314055.1 Lactifluus hygrophoroides | reverse complement strand
AATATCATACGTACGGCGACTAAACAGCGAGAGTCTCCATTCCAGACAACGACAACGACAACATGATGACGCGGTTACCCACTGCCGCTGTGATTGCCCATTCCAACTTGGAGTCCACTGTCAAATAAGATAGCACTCGTCAATAGCAATAAGCAGTAAAGAGCATTTTGTTAACATATGATGAATACATTTCAGTAGACGTCCACATGTTTCCTCCACTCCATCACTTTGCTTCGGCTCGCTTCCTGGGCTGCCCACTCCTCCTGCTCTATTTCGTTCTGCCTGCGCTTGGCAGCCTCTTCTGGCGTGATTCCATGGATATACATTAAAACCATATTGAGTTCATCCATGGCTTTCGCTAGATCAGTCTCATCCCTCCTTGTTGAAGTGTAGCATTTCCGTGACTCGGAGGGGTCACAATTTGGGTCCTTAGGGTCGTCTGTACCAGAAGGGCCATCTGAGTCGTCTATGTCATCGGGCAAGGCACAGGGAGGTGGCTCAAGGTCTGCGTAATGTTCTTCGTGGTATTGTTTCATTACGTTGGAAACGTCACCACGCTTGCTCTGCCAGGATTTGTAAGCGGCAACACCGTAGACATAGTCGAGGATGACGGTAGAGGGTAGCGGGACTCCTTCGCCTTGGAAGAGTGCATCGACATTTGCACCTACATGAGCGGCGAGGACAGGGCCAGGATCTTTGCCTAGACGTTGAAGGGTTTGAAACGCTTCCAACGATGCAGATTCGACTTTTTCGGGCTTCTTCAACCAATGAAGGGTGAGGTAATCCGTGCGCGAGTCACCTCGCTGAAACCTCTTTATGTGTTCGGGTTGCAGCTCATAGTTCGGTGTCTAAAATTGGTTAAAACGGTGCCTAAATATGAACTACCAAAAGTTTCACACCTTTATGAAGGCAACCTCCCCTTTACCAAGCAGCACATGCAGTTCCTTGCCCAGCAATATTACATTTTCTACGTCATCAATCCCGACACCTGAAGGTTGTGCCGAGTCATCTCTGGGAGAACGAAGTTGTAGAATTCTTGCAATGTACTGGAAAACAACGTCATCAAATAATTATATGAACCGACCACAAATCTTACCTCGTCACCTTTTCTCCTGGGGATTAGCTGTGCCGCATCACAGCACCCTTTGTCTACTTGTGTAACAACACAGGCATGTCCATCTCGTCGTATGAGATCACCTCTGAAACTGTGGGGGCTTAGTGTCGGTTCAGTAGATGTTTCTCGGTCGTCTAAACCTAGATAGTCTACAAAGACGCAGTCTTCTGGAGAAGTCGAGACACTGTGAACAGCAATCTCACACACAAAAAGAAAGCTTACCTGAAGGCCAATAATAGTACGTATTTTCGGCATCGACAATTGTGGTCTTGTCGTAGTCCACAGGGGGACCTTCGGGTGTTGTAGAAAGATCACCACGGGCTCCACAAATTGCGAACATGACATAGCGTATCCATCGAAATGGGAAGACGGCGAGCCTCTCGACATCGCTGCGGGGAATGGAAAGAAAGGGTGTTTGGGCCCCACAAAAGCTTAGGAGGATTTCAATGTCGACCATGATGAGCAATGAGAAGGAATTGTCAGACCATCGGACCCCTTTAATCGTTTACGTAAGCGGACTATCGTAGCCAGGCGGAGTTATTTTTTGGATAGCCTTTCGTTGCCAATTATCAGTAGCGGGAAACTCGCTGAAGCCAGACCGAGGTCCGGGGAGAGAGGGAAGAAATGCTTTTGCGCACATCCCGAAAGAGCGCGCTAGAAGTTTTTTTTTTCGCGATTCTGCATAGGTTTGAAAACAGCTGTAAAAGGGTGTGCGAAGCATTGAACTAAACCACAGCGGGAAGAAACAACTGGAATGTACTCAGTTGTGGACTCCGGACTTGGAAGCCACGAACCCCTGTCACTTGTAATCTATATGTACGCCAGCTGTGCCGAGGCCGAAGTGGCTGATCATACGCGGCGACGAGCTTTATCCACGCTATGTTGGTCAACCCAGCGTATCATGGACATGACTTGAATAGGACCTAATACCCTAACGAGGTTGGGCTGGTGGAGAAGCAAGGGCGAGAACGGCAAGAGAGACTGCAATGAAGAATTTCACAAACATCATTGTGCTCCCATATGTCGACATGGTGAATAGGTCACCAAAAACTTCCGTGATTGAGATCGTCTCGCTCCAAAAAAATAGTGCGAAGCTCCTAAGGATGAAGTGCTGTCCTGTATGTTGCCATGACATCGGATGTATTCGTAAGAAACGGGGAATTGAACACCATAGTACTCTATCAGCTGATGTTGTTTCTGGAGGCCAGCAGTTGCTAACTTGCTATCAATATTCAATAGTAAGTGACGCACTATCGATAACGCAGTGCGGAGTGCTGCCTTTGGTCAGGTTGTATTGGTAAATACCTCTTATTCGAGCCAACTACTGCAACATTCGAAGTTGGAAGCGTGAGACTGTCGTTCCCCATTTGGACAAATTACGAATTACGACGTGGCTTTCACACCCCACTCCACTCATGAATTGGTGGGTCACCCAAGTTTTACGATTCGGAGTAGCTCACTGCTGTCGAAACTAAAGAATGAGCACGTTAACTGCGGCGTTAAGAATTCACGACGCCAGTTGTCATGCATGATGATGGACACTTGGTGTGACGATGGTTTCCAGAAAATGACCAGGTTGGATGGCATGATCAGCAAAAGAGGAGACAGGGAGGAGATAATTGACATCGCTCCTCGCAGACGTGACATGAGAGAGATGCAGGGTGTCAGATTGATCGTGATGAGTGTGGAACAAGAAAGAGTGGGAAAAACAAATGCCAAAGAGCGGCGCTAGGACAGGTGCACCCAGGGTCACACGTCAAGGAAAGTGAATGACAAAACCTTGCATATGATATATACAATTCTGGTCACAATGCCGGTGGGCAGTACTATGCCGCAGGGTCGTTCACAAAACCCTAACGCGGAGATTAGGTAGAACGTGCCCAAAAGCAGAAAGAGATGTCATGCATCGGTATTCGTCAGCGATGAGAAAATAAAGCCAAGGGGAGACACGTCATTACAAGTAATCTAAACGTACATTGGAATGGAGCCATACATCCCTACATCGGTGAGTCATGAATTGTGGTGACGGTCTTTGATACGTATCGTCTGTAGCAATTTCGAGAGGAATTCGTAATCACTGTACAGTTACACCTCCTGGTCGTGATATTAAGTTTGACGTCTTGCAGATGCCCACATCATGTGTGCATATATACCTACCTTTACGTCCAGGCGACTTGATAAATGGGAGGGTGATTGAGATAACCAGTGTGTGGGATTCTAGCAAGCGCCCCTCCGCCTTTGGAACTCCACTAGGGGTTATTTATAAGCAAGAAGGTCAAATGTCGGCTAGGTGGACGCAAGTGAGCAGACGCACGCGAAATAAACGCGCAATTGGGACGCTGCACATGACGCATCGGGCCGGAACACAGGGCGATTTAATGCTCGACGCGTTGCTCCCCAATATCTTTACAATTGGGCTCTCGGGCTGAACGTTGAACGCTGAACATGAGACCACTTCTGAACAAAACGACCGATAGCAACCACTCTACGCATTACCCCTGCAGTGGGCCTCTTAGCCCAGCACGGCACTTGGTAGGCCAGATCATAGCCGCCTTGCACATTGTATCTTCGTAAAACACAACCTGGCGGTGTGCTCGCTGGCAGCCATGATCAAAGCACTCACAATTCACATTGACATGTTGGCCAAGCCAGGCAAGCTCCCAAGAATCAGGACCAAGATAACCCCAACTCAACACCCATTGTCTATTCCGGATAAAACAACTCGAGAAATGTCTACAAATTCCTTGTAACTGGTGCTGGGGCTGTCTCTATCCTAGTCATAAAGACCGTGACATAGGACCAACCTACCCCAAAAATACTTTCAGTAGCTTGCACAGTCCCTAGCCCTCTGCAGGGTGAAACGATCTTATATTGAGTGATAGTAACGTTGAGCGTTGAAGTTACTTGTTTATATACTATCAAATCCCACACCAGTAATTTGTTAAAGAGACCGATCTGGGGCATCTGGGACATCATAATCAGATTGTAACCTACAAAGGCCGTAATATAGTACAACAAATCAGATTGAGATGCACAGAAAAGAGGTACTCAGTAATATTTCATCAGATTATTCTGTGGCGCGTCAATGGATGAGGCTTGTTGTTCAGAGGAAGATGAAGATGAAGATGAAGAGGAGGAAGGAGAGGAAACAGAGTTCCAGATGATCGATGGGAAGGAGAGGGAGAGGATATTAGAGTGAGTAAGACGACACCGGGCCGCTTTTGGGATCGTGGATCCTACTACTACTCAAGCGAAGGGAAAGGGAAAGGCAGTAGAAGGGAAAGGAGAAGGGGCGGAGGGAGGCGGAAAGATAGAGGCGGACGCGGACACGGGGGCGGCGAGAGGAGACTCGGATTCCGATTCGGACTTTGAGGTGGATAGTGCATCGAGCGACGGTGGACCTCCATCGTCGTCGTCGTCGTCGTCGTCGTCTAGCAGCAGCGGCTCTAGATCCGTTTCTGGCAACGACGACGATAACAACGAGGCTTCTGAATCATTTGACGATGACGCAGATGGCCGAGATGAGAAGAAATATTTGAAGATGTCCTCCGCCTGCCACTTGGTTGCGTTGGGAAGGTTAACCCAAACATCCAGGCCCGGTTGGCTTAGTGCGGGATAGAGACGCTCGATATGATTAGTCGTAGCGAAAAGAAGTCTGTATCGGAGATGAGCGAGACAATTAGTCGAGTAATGGGCACGGGGAAACGAAAATTGACGCACCGGCCTTCTGCAACCGCGATCCCATCCAGGCTGTTTAGGAGGCTATTCAGACTGAGAGTGGGGGCATCGTTGGCTTCTACGGCGGCTTTTGTGGTTGTGGGCGTCGGAGGGGCACCAGTTGACGTAGCACCACAACTGACGCCACGAGTAAACGCGGCATCCAAGTCTTCTAACAGGAGTATACATCTGCGAAATGAAGCGTCTAGTCTGAGAACCCACACAGCCTCTTCATTATATTTTTCGGGGATTCAGCCTACCGCGATGGCACGTTTCCCATTAGTGTTGTCAATGTATGATCGATATGATCGCTCATACTATTTCCAGAGATTAACTGGAGAATGAAGGGAAGGAGTCGAATACGCACCCCTTGGATGAGAGGCTAATAACGTAAATGTCAAGACCGAGCTCGCCAGCGAGGGAGTGAATGAGTGAAGTCTTGCCACTTTTGGAATGATGTCAGTCTGTCAACCTCACTGGCATTCGGGGAAGTTGAAAAGTACCTTCCCGGAACGCCGTGTAGCAGATAACCACGTCGGAAAGGGATGCCTTACCGAATCAAGTCCATAAATACCGGTAATATTACAACACGGTATTAAATGAACTCACCCCTTTCTGCGTACCTGCAGACCACATTACTCTGCATTCCAATGAACTCAAACTGATGGACGTACCAGTCTTCAGAACGCAAGAAATCTCGGCAATCCGCTAAAAGCATCTCCTTGACGGCCGGTTCCAGAACTATAGAGCTCATCGGACGCTTTTGTCGAGCAGCATTCCGTCTCCAGCATGCGTAAGTCCTTCGGGAATCAGGACGGGCTATATCGCCGCATGTGGGTTACTCCTTACGTGTCTGCCATAAAAATGTGCACGAGATGTTCGGCATCCTTCTCATATTCACGCTTTGCCTCTAGCACGAGCCGCTTGAGGATGTCATTATTTCGTGCGACGACGCTGTCCATAATCAGTCAAACGAACGTAATTCAGCGGGTGGCCTCCGGACACACCTTATTTTAAGAGCTGAATAGTGGCCGTAATCCTGGGATCGACGCTTGCGGGTTATCTGATATACAGCATTGTCAGCCGTCCCCCATTTAGGGATTACCCGGCGATTCCCTACATTCAGCCAATGACCACGGTAGAAGATTGTGTGCGTGATATCTTAAGCAAAGGATCAGCCCGGCCTGACAGTAATTCAAGCGGTGTTGTAAACCAACTCACCAGGGCCGGGTATAAACGCCACTGTACGCTCGCAGCGCCCATGTTCTAGCTCCCGCTCATATTCCTCATCCATCTCTTCCTCGTCCAGATCTCCGGTTGTCGATTGATTCAACCTATTTCGACCGACCGAACGCGTGGAGATCTCAAACTCTCGACTGCGGCCCCACGCAGGCTGCTGTTTTTCGCGGGGGTAGCGGCAGTTCAGGTCACTATTGCTACCTCTTATTGCTCCCGGGTGGCACATACCTTAGAAAGCCAGTGCATCAGCCTGTCATGATATGGGGATGAGTTACACTCGCGCAAAGGTGATAGAGCGGACATGCCAATCATATGGGTAGTCCTCCTGGCTGAAATGTACAGTAAGATAGAAGGCTAACCATCGTGCTTTAACCAACCATTTGAGTTCGCGAGGAAGAGATATACGAACAATCTATGAAACCATTCCACGCAGATATCGAAGCCCTGCGCCCAGTCTCGACTGTCCCCCCAATGACAACCAATTTCTGGTAAATCATTAGTACAAGCTACTGACACCGAGAGTAAGATATCGCATACAAGTGTGTCTTGTATGGAGTTAGTGTTGAGGCCGAGTGGTGCGAGGAAGCCCTTAACGGCATTCATGTTCATGTAAAGTGTGACGGGACCGAGTGAATGGGGAAGAGAGAATACACGTTGAAGACAAGCCAAGGGGCTTTACACCCGTCCACCCGTCCTTTATATGCTCAACACCCTAGGAGCCAATGTCCGACTTACTGGCCGCGCATCCAACGTAACGGCGGTTGGTGGCGATGACCTGTTTTACGAACGCCACGCCTACGACCAGGTAACATAGTCTGAAAGCCGGGAAATTGGTCGATATCAAGCAGAATCATATATATTCCATTTGAAGGTATCTTCAGGGCGGGTGGGAATGAGACACTCACTATGGTGATTGCGGAAACGACAATGTGCCGCGACACGCACACATTGGGCTGTCGGCCGGGCTAAGTTACAACTAGACATTAACCCATTCGGAACTCATTTGATTATCAAAGGGTTTTGAGGATGTCATGTGAGTCATGTAAGGCCTGCGCATTCAATCCATCACAACATCGTTGCCCGTGACCATACTTAACGATAACATACAATAAATTATTTAGAAAATGATCAAGCATAAATCTTGAGGTACACCTGTCGAGTACAGCATTGCTCAGAGCATTCGCTGAGTCCATTCTATGCAATTTTACGGCATTTACAGTAAGAGTGCATTTTCTTGTTCAAAGTCACTTCGCTTTTCAACCGCCTGTGTTGTCTTTATGTCACAGCTTAGCGCTTCGCTTATCTAATCTGGCGAAGTGCGAAGTTATCTTATCACGGCCAACATGATATGATATGATAGGATCGCACGTTGGCAGACTTCACTTTTATGAGAGGAACCGGAGTGAAGAATAATAGAAAGAGCATTAACCAAAAATGCTAATTGACTTACCGTGCTACCTGCCGTTTACTGTACCGGTAGATTTCTCGCCATGATTGGTGTCACCAACAGGACGGAGGTATCTGTCAATTTGAAAAGGGCAATCGCTAAGTCAGTGTCTTTTGAGCAGATATCTGATCCATTGTGATGTGATAAGAATACTTGTACGGTTCACAATTGTTGGTGCTAGTCAGCTGATGCTGATGCGCTGATGGGTCGATCACGCAGGGGTCGATCACGCGTGAGTAGTGAACATGATTGAACCTGGAACCCGGTACAACCTAAAAAAAATTAGTCCGGACTGGATGAGGATCAAGTATCCCAATCTGGGAAAAATAAGGGCATGTTGGCAAATTATTTGTAGTGCGTCTGTCTCTTGAGGCACCGACCTATTATGCATATATTATGGCCAACGTCAGCAGACAGTCACAGAAGAGATGGAAAGTGTATACATCATCATCTCTATTTGAACAGCACCGGTTGTCCCAGCGTCAGTAGGCATTTTTGAACGAATAAGTCACTGCTAATAGACCAGAAAAAGGCAGCACTCTACCTTGCGACCCTGGGAAATCAACGCAAACTGGGTATCCAAAGCCACATCAATCTGTTGAGTGATTCGATTCAGAGCTCCGGACTTCTATAAGACATTCAGAACTGACCTTGAAAGTTTCAAGTATGTGTGACAACTTCTTATCGTATTCTATTATCTTACGAAGTATATCTGTGCGTAGAGTAGGAGAATCCTCATCCCCTTGATCCTTTTACACTCTCGGAACGTGCTCTCAATTTCATGGAGGTCACTTATCTCAAATAAGACTGCGGAATGTTTTTTTAAAGCGCTGCGAGACGAACCTGTGAAGGCTCTCCAAGATATTGCGAAGGCCAGAGGGAATGTCCTGTTCTTTCAATCCATGTATGCGGCATAACTCACTTATTTTAGCCACGATCCTTGCGATCTTGCTGATCTGCTCTATCAAGATTCCCCATTCAACTCTGCATTGTTCCACTTCCTGTTATACATGTATCAGTATCAATGGTGCCAGGGCGCCCACTAGTATGCTTACATCTCGCATCGTGATGCGCATCATGCGTGATGACTCGAAGGAGGCCTGCAATGGCGGAGATATAGGGAATGTTGGTTGTCGGGGCACTCGCATCTTTCAAAGCAGCGAGAGTCATCTGTATCATGTTGAACGCGACTTCATCGCGTACGCCAGTCTGTCCAGACGAGACAGGATCGAGGTTCTCAGCTACAAGAGAGACGGGGGTTAAGTGTGAGGCAAATTCACCCAAAGTATGGGCTTTTCTAAACGATACTCACAGGCTTGCTGGCGAATGATGGAAGATGTAGGGAGTGTCCTGCGAAATGTATGTCTCAAGGACAAGGAACTGAACGGCATATTCGACTTTGTAGACGACGGTGAGACGAGAGTGCTCGAGGACGCTTGTTGGCTATTTCTCGAGAATGTAGGGAGTATCTTGCGAAAAGTGCTTCTCAAAGAGGCCGACGTGAAAGGGACTTTCTGCTTTATAGGCGACGATAATAGTAACGAGACGGAAATGCTTGAGGATGTTCGCTAGTGAATTCTTGAAGAGGTAGGGAGTATCCTGTGAAAGGGAGGTTTGCTCCTGATTTCTCGAAGGCGCTAGGAGTGTCCTGCGGAACATGTTTCCCAGCGAAACCAACTTGGGTGGCATGCCTGAGAGTGCTCAAAGCAGGCCTCAATCACACAGCAACTTGGAGCTTACGAACAGTCTACTAGGGTTCTGGCACTCGCCTCAGCCACAGCCTGAGCACTGCAACACCGCCTCGGCCTGGGAAACTGCACCGGGTCAAAGAGTTACTGTACTGGAGAACTAGGCCAGGAACAAATGCATACATTGCCATCAGGGCGATAGATGTTCTATTCACGAAGTCTGTCAGGGGATCAGTCCCGACTACTAGTCACCAAACCAGCAAGCAGTGCATGGGTGGTTGTAAATCAACTAGCTCTTGTCAACTAGCCAGATGGTCTGAGATGGTCGTTCGGCATAGCATTATTCTCTTTATTAAAGAACGCTTTGCCGTACGACTTGCGTCTTGCGTTGGTTTCAAGTGGTATGGGGGACTAAGAGTACGCGGAGAATATTCCGCACGATGTGGCGCAGATCTAGCAATGGTTGCCTTAGGTTTAACTCACTTATCATGACAGTTTTGACATGAGCCCATCACGTGCGCACATTTTACGCCCAGCTGTGTCAAGGCATCCGCAAGGCAGTGTGTTATGGTGTGCCCTGCATCCACAAACAGCACCAGGGGTTGTGTCCGCTGAAAGACAGCAACCACCAAATCTGATGGGACGAGACAGTCGCAGAAAATCAAGCACCTTGATCCGACTTATCCAGCGAGTACAGGTTGAAGCTCGAGCTCCTCAACGTTTGAAAGTATCTGAAGTACATGATACAGTATAGTTGTATCTCGAGGTGCCCACGATAACCGAAGCCAGCGCGCGGCCACTTAGGAGATATTATTTTTTCGCCTTTGGTCAACATGCGCTTGAGGGTACAGTACAGTACTGTATCATTTCCGTTACAAAATAAGCCCCAGTTGAGATAAGAGCTAGCATTTGATTGGTAAGCGCTAAGAGACTTGTACAATATGAGCTAAGGTATAATAATAAGAGGTATAATAACCACGTATAATAACCACCATTGTAGGTCATAAGCTTACGCAGTGCTCACTCCCGGCTGAGATAATATGAGCTAAGGGTATACGGCAAAGTGAACGACTATTTGTGCATGGGTATAGTGTGCATTCCATTGCACCACTAGTGAGATTTACGCTGACGCCTGTTCCGATTCGGAGAATCACTAGCTGGTCCTATCTGACACTACATGTAGATGTAGTATAGGATTTAAAGGACTGTGTGATGGTTCGTGTTGTGTGTTGCTTCCATTGCTTGAAGCTCGTTTGGTGTATCGTATGACTGTTGGTGTGGTCGCGCGTGCAGAGCGCTGTATTTTGGGAGGGCGATTGCTGCGGAGCGGCACGCTGCTCTGGCGATTTCGTGGGGTTGCCTGTTCCTCCGGAGCCTTTCTGCTTCCCTTGCTTCTTCTCCTTCTCTTGATTTTTCTGCTTCTCTTGAGGCTTCTGCTTCTCTTGCTTCTTCTGATTTCCTTGTTTCTCATCCTTCACCTGCGGTGCTGGTGGTTTCGGGGGCTGTGGCTTCGGATGCGGTGGTGATCTAAGTTACAAGGGGCGGCGCGGTGTCAGGGAGGAGGGCTCAGAAGAGACGGGAAGAACGTACGCTGGTTGTTTGGTTGTGCTAGCACCAGTTGGCCCAACATCAGTGTTTCTCTATCGAACGAATCAGTCTACTGTCAATGGTAACAGGCCGGAAAAACCAGCTCTATACCTTGTGGTCCTGGGAAACTCGGTCATCCCAAAGCAATTGAATCTGTTGAGTGATTAAAGAACTGGACTTCTGTGAAACTGGTGATTTGGTACTGACCGTGAGAATGCTAAGTATATCCGATATCTTCTTATCGTGTTCTTTTATTTTACGAAGTATAACCGTGCGTAGGAAGAACCTCCTTATCCCCTTAATCTCTCTACACTCTTGGAGCGTGCACTTAATTCCATGGAGGTCCCTTGTTTCAAATAAGACCACAAAAAAGCCATAAAAGCTCTGCGAGACAGACCTGTGAAGGCTCTCCAAGAGATTGCGGAGACCAGAGGAAATGTTTTCTCCTTTCAAGTCATTGACCCGGCAATGCTCGCCCATATCAGTTACTATCTTTGCGACCCTCTGAATCTTCTCCATCAAAGCCCCCCATTCAGATTTGCATTGTTCCACCTCCTATCATACATTTATCAGTACCAACAATGCCCGGAAACGCATCCAGATACTTACATCTCGCATCCTAATGGCTTGAAGAAGGAGGCCTGCGACGGCAGAGATATAGGGAATGTGGGTTGCCAGGGCACCCCCATCTTTCAGGAGGGAGAGAGACGTCTCTAGCGCATTGTTCATGACCTCACTGCGTCCGCTAATCCGTCCCGACGGGACAGGTTTAGGTTTCCCAGCTGCAAGAGAGACGGGGAAACAATGAGGCGAAATCACCAGGAATACGGTTTCTCAACGATACTCACAGGCTTTCTTGCAATTCCTGGAAGATGCAGGGGTTGTCTTGCGAGATGTCGGCTTGGGGGCAGGCGATTTGGACTGTGTATGTGACTTTGAGGAGGTCTTCTGGCGACTTCTTAAAGAGGTAGGGGGCATCCAGCGAAAGGTGCTTCCCGAAGAAACTGACTTGGACGGAACTTTCCGCTTTCTAGGCGACGATGATGAGACGGGAGTGCCAGAGGAGGTTTTCCCCTGATTTCTCAAAGGCGTTTTGGAAGGCATGTTTCTAAGAGGAACTGACTGGAGGGATATGGTCGACTTGTAGATAAGGACCTAGGCAAGGGCGCCATAGAACCCCAGGACTTTAACTGCAACGTAATTTCGAGTCTGGGAGCAGTCTACTAGGGCGCTGGGACAGCGCCAGCACTGCTTGAACCTGTGAAGCTGCACTGGGTCACAGCTACTGCAAACTCAAACCTTTAACAATTGCATAATACATCGCCATCTAGGCGCGTGATGTTACTCGGCCCACCAGTAGAGTGGTGAGAAGCGCTATAAAGCAATAAGGTAAAATACAGATTATCAGATGATAGACGGTGGTTTCATTTTTCTCGTACGACTTGAGGGATGAGCGGCTGGGGCACTGTAGCTCTGGTGGAGCACGTGGAGCGTGGAGCATATATTCGCACGCGGCCACGAGCAAAGCTTGCCCAGGTTCACCGTCATGTCATCCAACTACAATTTCACGACATCAGCACCAATAATCCGTCCAGACCATCCCATCTTCCACACACACCCTCTTTACTACTCACCCACACGCACCCTCATCCCAATCATCGAGGATACCCACCTCACAGTCATCGCGCCAGTACTCGCATACTGGTTCACCTCCGCGCTCTTCCACCTCTTCGACATCTCAAACTGGAAATGGCTCGACCGCCACAGGATACATGACTCTGCCGAAGTCTCCTCCCGCAACCGCGCGACGCGCTCCCAAGTCCTCTATGCTGTCCTTTTCCAACAAGCAGTCCAGACCGTCGCTGGGCTCCTCTGGATCTCTGAGGCACCTGAGAGTCCAGACCACGCCACAGCGATGCGCGTCATAGCGGGTGTTCTCTCCTCTTTCTTTCGCGACGCGTCCCCCGCGTCCGTCCAAGCTGCCATCCCGCGTCTGGCCTACCTCCTCTACTGGTGGTTTATTCCCGCAGCCCAATTTCTTCTTGCTATGTATGTCGTCACATTCACGCCTATCTATTCCTCGTCTTTCCCCCTTTCTGGTCACTCCACCGAAAGCATGACTAATCTTTTTTTATTTTTTTCAAATCCCGCCCTCCCTTCGCTGTCTCATCTTATAGGGTCATTCTCGACACCTGGCAATACGTTCTGCACCGTGGGATGCACCAAAACAAGTTCCTCTACAAACACCTCCATTCGGTCCACCACCGTCTCTACGTCCCGTACGCCTATGGCGCACTGTACAACCACCCCGTCGAGGGTTTCCTACTCGACTCATTGGGCGCGTTGCTTTCTGAGTCCGGGGCGCGCCTCTCGGTACGACAGGCGATGCTCTTCTTCGTCCTCTCCACGTGCAAGACGGTCGACGACCACTGCGGGTACAGCCTTCCGTTCGACCCGTTCCAGATGTTGAGTAGCAACACGGCAGACTACCACGATATCCACCACCAGATTATCGGGATCAAGTCTAATTTCTCCCAACCTTGGTTCATCCACTGGGACGTTATTCTCGGCACCCGGATGACTCGCCAAGACATTGAGGAACGCCGCACGAAACCTAAGACTTTGTAAAACTCTCAGACGCTGACATTTTTTGATTTCCCTTATCCTTGTATTTTGGCTATTGCCCAGTCTCCGTTTCACCATTCTTTCGCCTCTTTTGTTTTTGTCTCTGCACACATCTCATTCTTGAGTTGCTATATACTTTTTAATTTGGTTGTTGCTTTGGACCTCTCATTATGAAAATAAGGCGTAGCTCACCCAACACGGCACAGGTGTGATATATATGCAGGTACCTGGTCGCGACCAAGTCTAGCTCTGCGTAACGTCTAATTCAGAATAGTGACTATTAATATATGCGTATACATATCTCCCGAGTGGTGGTTAGTGGTGGTGGTGCAATGACAGTGTTGTCGTGTGAGTATGCTTGCAACAAAACAAGATGCGATGCAGTGACGATGCAAATTTTTTTCAGGGTAAAACCCCACAGTGGCCATAAAAGCCGCCCCAACTGGACCAGGTCATAGATATGCACGACCTGACCGACGCGCCATCTATACTCGCCCACGTCAATATAATCTTCATACAAGTTTAAAGGGGGGGAACACACCTCGATGACCTTCCAGCCTCCTGTAAGCTCATTTTCAAGCTCCTCTTCCGCGCGCGTGACAACGGCCGCATAGTTGCACTGCTCAACGCGGTCCTCGGCACCAACGACGACGTCGCGCGTCTTGCGGTCACGGAAAAGGAGCACCTCCTGCGTCGTGAACGTGATCACGAACACGGGCGTATTGTCCTCTAAAAAGCGACCCGTGCTCACGTCAACCTGTCGGATATCGAGCACCTTTGAGTCGGGCATCAGCCCTTGTCGGAGATATTGCTCCATCGTCGCCCAGAGCACGTTGTAAGTCTGTTGCCCCCCGGCATTCATGTCAGAAAAGAAGTAGAGTAGAGAGGAAAAGATGGGGTATGGAACGAACCGCTTCGGAACACCACGATTTCAGTGCCTCGTTATCTGCGCTTAGGTAGGCGTCTACGACCTCTGGCACGATGTACTCGCGCAGCTCGCGCTCAAAGGCTTCCATCGAGAAGCTCGGGTCAAGTAGCTTCATGCTCCGCAACACGCGCGCCGTCTCGTTCTCGTCGAACCACGATGCGACGGTGGACGTGACCGAGCGGAGCGAGGACACGACCGGGTTCTCCGACTCCTGGTACGCCCCATGCAACTCGGTGAACTTGCGCAGAATCGGGTTGGTCTCCTTGATCTGTTGCCAGCGCTCTTGGCGCGGAGAGGATGCGTGCAAGACGAGGGCCTCACCCGCACTGCACACGCGAGAGAGAAAAAAGTTAGCGGTTTACGACGCCCACGAGTCACAGTCCATCTCGTTTTGAGAAACGTACTCGGGGTTGGCGACGATACGTGCCTTGATGCGACCCTCTTTACCCGCTTTGGCAAGTCGCAACTGTCGTCGTGCCCTTCGTGCCTCCTTTTCCTCGAACCCGGCATGTTTAGCAGTACCGGAATCGTCGAGTGCATCGACAAGCGTTTCTGCAAGGGTCTTGTATGCAGCAGTGTTACGAATCGGCTCTGTCGTGGAGGCAATAGTGGAAGAGACAGCCGCAGTCGCTCTCGATATCTGGGTAGAGGAGAAGTAATGGTTGAAACAACGCTATGGGTACAGGTAATGGTTTCAATCACGTACTGCACGAGCAAGTTCACTCTCTTCCATCGTTCTGAGCGCTTCGGAGACCGCGTCGCCG
>QLPC01003855.1:0-15572 GCA_003314055.1 Lactifluus hygrophoroides | reverse complement strand
TACACAGGAAAGCAGAAATGGCGATGGTCTTTTCTCGCGTACATCGCCGCAAGGTACTTGTCCCTCACCGCCTTCATTCTTGGCATCGTGGGATTCAACCTTGCAAAGGAATATAATTGTGAAGTACATCTATTGATTGTATACCGTTAATATCAGGTGCATACTCACCCTAACCCTGTGCAGGCTTGGCTCCGTTCTGTGCTAGTACGACTTGTTAATGTTGGGCTTCCCTTCTCCGTTGAGGTTGATCGATACCATTCTTAGTCCACAACATGGCTTGGAGCAATTTCTGCCTCATTTCTTCTCATGCTTCGAGCGTAAGTCGTTTACCGTCCCTTTCCATAGCATGAAAAGATCCTCATCATCGATAGAATTGCAATCTGGGGAAGGGACAAGAGGGTCATGTCAATTGCTGTGCCCTCATTTCTGTTCATCTTGGCTGGGGCAATCTATGGTAGGCGCTCCTGTGCCCCTTTTCATGGTCGAGTTTCTCATCTCTTGCTTCCAAGCAATAACGAAGGTTGTACCTCTCCAGACTTCTCTCGATCTCCGTAGGATTGAAGTTTTGAATTGTGCAGGGTCGCACTCAATGGTCGCCATCTCTAAGAACTTGTGTCGTCACCGCCACAGAGGAGTACAAGTGGAGCATTCTGATCAAGTTCCTTGGGGATTCTGTCCTGTTGGGATTCATGATTGTGGGTGTGCTTCGGAACCGGAGTGCAACTGACCTTTGGGACTTGCTGTATTTCCAAGGCCTGTTCTGGATGCTCGCCGCTGTCTTGACGCAAATTCCGTGTGCGGTATGTCGTTCTGCATATCTGCCGATTTCATCACGCCAATTCATCCTGCGGGAGTGCCCAGGTACTGATTTTCAAGAATATCAACGGTGAGGAAGTTCGGAAGTGCTTAGAATTTTCCTGATTGTGGGGTTAACTTGAAATCACAACAGATGGGTGGAATTTGGTTAGTTGTACTCTGTGGTTTTCTCGCTGGTTGCTGAAAACGTCTCAAATGTAGATGTTTCAATACCCTCATCGTATGTCCTTGTGACTCCCCAATGGACTTGACTAACACTACACTCTTTTCGCTTGCTTTCAGTGACCCTGATGTGCATTGATTCCATTTCACGTCTCTCTCGGGAGTCGGGAAGCTGATGGATATGGTACAGGGTTATCGCATCGTCCCGATCATATCGAGATCTGTTCCGATATGTGATGACGTAAGGCACCTGCATCAACCACCACAATGTTATTAAACCCTGATAGTGATCGAGTGATCATTGATCATCAGTATTCGGCGCCCTCACATCATGGGCTGAGACTCAAGCCGCTATTCTCAATACCACGGCACGGACGGGACGTACAGGTCTCAGTTACCAGAACGATTCAGTTTGCCGTGGACGAGCGACGAGGAGCCGGGGAACTGTCCATAGCTCCGCCGATAACGGGAGATGAAGAGATGGGACTGGTTCACCCGTTGTGAAAAATGAGCGATGTACCGAGCTGCAGGTTGTTGGGATCTAAGGCTCTGAGGTAGTACGCCCCTAAGTCAAAGCGTTCGCCCTATAGAGCAAGTGTCACCATTGTTTGTACTTAATAACTTCAGTAGCGCTCAGTTGAAAGCCGTGAACCGGCGATACTGTCAATTTATTACCTCTACTGTACTGTGCTTGCTGGCGCTGGCAGAAGTTCATATATTTGAGTGACACCGTGACAGGGTCTCAGCGATGTCAGTTCTTTTTATCATGCCATTGATGCCGACCCTACATTTTTGTGAGGTCATATGAAACCAGACATTGTCCCAGTTGCACTGAAAAACCATGTTTTTTCCTTTCACAGAGCGACAATACCCCTCTGATACTTATCTGCCTGTGCTACCTACTCTGTTCCAATCGGACCTATGCCAGTGACTCTGGAAGACCACGCTCTCTAAAAATCACACACCTTGGGTTCTCGTCGTAAGCAGCTTGGTTTTCAGCAACGAATGCCCCAAAGTGGCTCCTCCCTCCTTGGGGTCGAAGATGATGTGAATTGATGCGATCAGCATGATGGGGCGTAGGTAGCGGCGTCTGGCAGTGTTGTGTAGTGGGCAAGACGTGATTCGATGGTAGGCTGTTTGGAGGGACCGTCCCACAGGGGCAGTGGCAGGGATCGGTGGATCGGTGGCGCTGTTGTGCAGAGCATTCGCCGGTAAATGCGTGGCCCGTGAGGAGGCGGACTTCAATAGAGACAATGGGCCTGGTAAAGCTGGTTAGGCCTTTTATGAAGAGCCAAGGGGCTCCGTCCGGCGGGGCGTGGAGGGAGGTAGGAGGGTCGGCACTTGGGGGGTTCCATCCATCTGATTTGCTATTGCATCAGCAAAAGGGGAAAAAGTAGGCATTGGATTGTGACGAATACATGTAAACTAAAACATGAAACCTGTATCCCATTAAGTCCGAATCTTTGGTGCCAGAATGTATGTATATCCAAGAATAAATATTTTGGGATTCTTTTCTCAATAATTGCCCACTTAGTGCAATGTTTTGAACAATTTTGGATTATCGGGCCAACATTCCTACAGGCATGGATTCACGGTTACATCATGGCTAAGAGTTTGCCATTCTTTCCCAAGTTTGCGAAGAAATGCATATGAACCAAAACATGAGATCTGTATCCCACTAAGTCCGATTTTTTTCGCACCAGAATGTATGTTCATCCAAGAATTCTTTTTTTTTGGCATTCTTGTCCCATTATGGATTGAGATTCCCTACTTAATGGAATTATTTGAAGTATTTTGGATTTTCAGGCAGTCATTCCATGAAAAATGTATTCGCATTTACATCGTTGCCATTCTTCCCCAAATTTGCGAAGAAATAGATTTTCGGTTTCGCGAACCGGCAATCACAGCCCAGGCGTTCCGAGCCTCCCAGTGATCTGCACTGCAATCTAACACTGTGACAAGGAGTTTGCCATTCTCCCCAAAGTTTGTGAAGAAATGGATGAGCTAAAACGTGAGATCTGTGTCCCACTAAGTCCGATTTTTTTTTGCACCAGAATGTATGTTCATCCAAGAAAAAAAAATTGCAGCATTCTTGTCCCATTATGCACTGAGATTCCCTGCTAAATACAATGTCTTGTAGTATTTCGAATTGTCAGGCAATCGTTCCATGAACCATTAATTTGCATTTACATCTAGCTAAGAGTTTGCCATTCTTTGGAAGAAATGGATTCTCTGTTTTGCAAACTGGCAATCCCGGCCCGGGGCTTCCGAGCCATCCCCTGATCTGAGTCCCTCACTATGAGTTCGACTTAGTCGTTTCACAGCTCCAAACCAGTCATGTGACAGGGGCTGATGAACTGCACAGTTCAATCATCGATATATCATCTGACTACGCATTGTCAGGTTTGCTATTCCATGCTTAAGTTACATCTCAATGCCTTCCTCCTCCTCCTTTCTTTTGGTCAACAGGAATGCTTATTGTGATGACGATGGAGCTAGAAGCAAGGACAACACATTCAATTCTAAGGTGGAACCCAACAAGATGGAAGAAGAGTATTTTATTCAACTTCGCAGCGGTTTGCACAAAATCGTGGAGAACACCCTGCGAAGTGTCAAGCCACCGAGACTGAAATGTTCAGGGTACGTTATATCCAGGTAGATACCTTGACAACAAAAATTTCATCTCATCTCTCAGCAAGCTATCAAACATAGTAACGTGAACCCCGAATTATTGTGGATATATGCGTCCGAACAGTACTTGCAAAAGGGCCAACGTATGGGGCATGGATAGTGACATTGGCTGCGGGTATCCCTGAAAGCGTGCTGACTTAAACGCTGAACCATTTTCGCTCCTCTGGTCTTATGGCAGTCACAAACATTGTGAACGAGATACAGGCAGGGCAGATTGACGTGGGCTTAGCTATTGGCATAGAGCCCATGTCATCAAAGTTGGTGGCCGTGTGGCTCATGTGGAATTGCCTTTGTACTGACATTCGCGTCACAGTCTGGACATTGGCCCCGCTCTCTTTGGTCACGCCTCAGCCTTACAATAGTCTTCATGGGTTACGTTCATATCCAAGCCTGCATCGTTGCGACCTTCTTTGCATGTGCGAGAGAACACGTCAAACACAGCACGCTCCGCATGGGCTGTCGACGGCTCCACATCTTGCGATGCTACTGCTCGGCCTTTGCACGCTTTAGTGGCTGCACCTGTACGTCTGCATCCACCCTCTTCCTCCTCAGCTTCATTCGTTCGTCGTCCCAGTTCCCCCTTCTGTCACTCCGCCATCGTTTGACGCTCCTCGTTCGTGGCCTCTGTCTTGCACCGCACGTCACCTGTACAGCCATCGACAACCACTGCGCTGCCTGCCCTTCAATATCACACTCTGATTGTTACGACTGACAAACGCCCCTACAACACTTTCGCCCACCCCTAGCATCAAACCCTGAACCTCGGGCATACCGGCCCATCACCTGACCTATCCCACGAACATGTGACACAACTCACATGACTTCTCCCACGACCACGTGACGTAACCCACGTGTAACCCTCACCTGACGACTCCCATGATCACGTGCCCAACCACGTGACAAGATCTAGACTCTTGACTCATAGTGCTGACTCTCGTATCTCCGATGACTCATGACCGATGACCGATACGATACTATACTTAGAACGGTGACTCATAGCCCTTGACACAGGCTACTTCCATTGCTGACTGATACTTCTTGATGACTGATGCTTACTGAGACTGCTGACTGATACCTTACTTATGCTTACCGATCCATGACACAGACTGATTACTATACGATGACTCAGGCCATGTAGAACAGGTATATAAACTGTACCATTAGATAGAAAGGACTCCATTCGAGTCCTCCTGTGTAACTGGGAGATTTACCTTGCATCTTACTATTAGGGAATCCGCTTCCCTCCTGAGTCAAGACCGCGTCACAAGTCACGAAGACCACCTTATCCCTCCATCATCATGTAACCCGACCCACGTTAGACCAGTGTTGCAAGACATAGGCCCCTCCAGCCTAACACCGATGTCAATATATGCACTGTTGACATCCTCCCACACATGCTCGTAACCAACAAACGATGCTGGCCGCCACGGTGAGCCCGCTTTCTTCCACGATGACTGTACATTGACACATGCACCGTCTACGTCGTCCTAGATGTCCCGTGTTTGTGCTCCTAACCGAGGAAGGCCACACACATGCATAGTGAGCCCCGTTTCTTTTACGCGCACTACAACATACTCATACATTTATCAGACTATTCACCTTGCACGTTGCTCTATCATCCCCGCTCAACATCGTCTATGTCGGATGACAGTGCAGAGGCAGATGTAGGGGGACTCGGATGCAGGAATGGATGTTGTTGCGGATGCCCGGGTGGATCGCCGTGGCATAGTTAGTAAATATGTTGTGGTAATGGAATGCTTTCCAATGTTGAAATGACCATGCATATATCTCAGAGTGTCTTGAGAAGTTCCTTCATAATTGGAAACATTTACTCTACCTTGCGATAAACTTGCCGATATCTGCATTCAAATTGAATACTCGCGTGAAAGTTTGCCAACATCTCGTGATACTTGCATTCAGATTACCTAGTCACATGAAAGTTTGCCGATAATCTCACTATATTTGCATTCAAATTGAATACTCACGTTCAAGTATGCCAGGTATCGTGCAATGTTGCATTTAGATTACCTAGTCGCGTGAAAGTTTGCCAATATCTCACGATATTTGCATTCAAATTGAATACTCGCGTGAAAGTATGCCATACTCGTGTGAAATTTTGCCGACATCTCATGATATTTGCATTCAAAATGAATACTCGTGTGAAAGTATGCCTGGATTCGTCCTGATGCATTGGTATACACACATGACCCATGTTTCAATCAAATGAAGATACTTGGGAGCCATGTATCGGAATGCATTGGTATGCATACTTTTTCCGCTTTTGCTGATGTGGGATATGGTTTCTGTCCATGCCGCGGCGTGGAGATGAGCATCGCTGGTAGCGCTGCAAATGGTTAGAGGTCGCCTGCATGGCGGGCTGTGTTGGCCGCAATGGGCTTCGTGCGTCGGATTGGCTGGAGGCCATTAGCCATGGGTGTCAAGCCGATGCATATTTGAAGTTCCGGGAACCTATCTTGAGGGTCGGCGAAGATAAGGGCAAGGCCGGCGGAGGGAGACGAGTGGTCAAGGTGGTTCCTTTTTTATACATGTCATGAGGAGGCGCGCATCTATGGTTAGGATTTGGATGGTGCGTATGTGAGGGGAAACGACTGAAGGCGATAGCCGTGCTATAGCCCAAAGTACTGAATGCAAGTGATACCACACGGAAGTACTTGAGGAGCCTGACAGCCGACGGCAGCCACGGATAACTTGGTACGCGGCCGCATCGGTAGTGGACTCGGTACCGTGACTAATATGTACTGTACTAGTAGAGTTTGAAATTGTCATAACGAATAACGAATCTACAATTTCTTTCTTCCTCAATAAACTCCCCTCGAAATCTGGCATGTATATAATGGCCATTAGTTTCCATCTATCCTCAGGTTTTTATATTATTCTAGGAACAGGGGCAAGTAGTACAATCAAATAAAAGTGCTAAGCGCCCTATTCGTTATTACAATTTCAATTGTACTGCCTGAGAAGTACGGACCCTGTCCGGTCCAGGTTGTTGTCTCTTGCAATCACCCATAAGTAGTGCTCAGCGTTCAACAGGGACAGAAAAGTGAATCTTCTGCAAGGGTCTGAGAGACGACTTTGCCAGTATCAAGATGTATTCACGAAGAGAGCGGTTGACCGGCTTGGAGGAGCAGAGCGCATTTCGCACGTTGTTATTGCTCTTTAGTTGCGTGTTCTTCTGAAGCTGGTATGCCGAAATAGGCACAGAATCCTACGATGAAATGGAGCCTGTTGGCGTCGGTAAGCAATGGGGCGCCTATGGGCCCGGGTCCCGGGAAGGCTTTTGCAAGAATGGGTTGAAAGCATCTTATCGGGGAGCGGAACCTGAAGGGGACTGAATATCACATCAACCCTATGCGTCAAGTCATTCTTTAACAAGAAGCTAGAAGTTATTGTATTCAGTGCAAGTAAGTATTGTGTGGATTGTTGATCTAGGAGACCTATAGGAGACCAGCTGGGGACTCGGACAGGAGGAAACGGTCCGAAACGGTCCGTGACTCCGTGGGATTACGACTTCCCACGGTCTGCAAAAAAAAAATTCCGACCAACAACTTCGGCTTAAGCTACTGTGAAGAAGCTCTCAACTGCAATCTGCAGAACTGGATTCTGGACATATCATCGGCTTCGGCAAATATTCATTGTCCTCCCCTAGTAAGTCAATCGACACAAATAATCGAATCCAATTGTATCCAAAAGTAGCGTGTACCTTCTACGACTACGAGATTGTGCACAGTGTACTTGGAGCTTTAATTAGTGACTATTAATAGCCTCGCGTAACACTCGGACTATTACAAGACAGCATATTGACAATAAGAGGAGATAATTGAACATTACACCAATTACGACGGCTGATGACCTTTCTCTATTGTCGATGTTTGACAAAAATCAGATGAGATGCCCTATAGTAGTGCAACTGCACCCGAGTCTGTACTGGTGGCTGTGACACTGATCTCAGGCTGATCGCTGATCAGTGATATGAGTGATATGGTATATGTTCCATGTTTTCTTTCTTTTTTCTCATGTCGTTGTTGTTTCAATGTTGTATCATGATGGATGTCTACATCATTTGGTCCACATTGGCAAGATGCAGGAACGAGAATGATGTCGCCACGTAAGTACAACACCAATGTACTATATAAAAAATGATTTCAACTGTATTGTATAGTATGTGTCGAATGCAGCTCTTGGGAAGATTGCCAGTGTACCTTTCATTATGGAAGCTACAGGAACTGGAGTGGGTCCATTCTTTCCTTGAGCGACAAGGACGAACCAATTCTTCAGCTTAACTTGTAGGTTTGTTGTTGTGTCGATCAAAGTAATGGATCTGACAGATACAAACGGATGCGATGAAAATAGACTCGGAAACGTTGATGTGGGGATCGGCAGAATAGCGAACGAGATCGACTCTCAGGCTCCGACACAGCCACGTACGTTACTGAAGCCACTGAAGTTACGTATAACTTACGCCGCGTCTGATCTGCTAGGGGCTGCCACTGGGCCCGGGCCCACTCCGACTTGAAGGCAACCTGAAACCTCGTTGTTTTTCATCACGCTCCGCTACTCGAAGGCCCTCATAAACCACCATCAGCACTCTTATGGAGGTCGCAGTTTCTTTTGTCTCTCCGCTATCTGAGACCCAAGGACCCAAGCTGTCGCTCTTAATCGCCGCCACTCCTCCAGTCCCCCCGAACCATGGTATCTTCTCCGGAGTACGAGTTGAAGATATTCGGTTTGTATCGTCGCTATTTCCAAAGTTAGCGGATATTGAAGTATCCCACTTGGGCCATTTCAAGACCAGTTCCTGAAAGTCTTGTATATTTGCACAGGGCTCTATATGTCGGTTTCCATCTAAACTCAGAACATCCACATGAGCTCACATCTAGAATAGATGGGACTATGTTACTACTCTTGATTTCGAGTGGGGCATGTACACAGGAAAGCAGAAATGGCGATGGTCTTTTCTCGCGTACATCGCCGCAAGGTACTTGTCCCTCACCGCCTTCATTCTTGGCATCGTGGGATTCAATCTTACAAAGGAATGTAATTGTGAAGTACGTCTATTGAATGTATACCGTTAATGCCAGGTGCATACTCATACTCACCCTAACCCTGTGCAGGCTTGGCTTCGTTCTGTGCTAGTACGACTTATTAATGTTGGGCTTCCCTTCTCCGTTGAGGCTGATCGATACCATTCTCAGTTCACAGGGTGGCTTGGAGCAATTTCTGCCTCATTTCTTCTCATGCTTCGAGCGTAAGTCGTTTACCGTCCCTTTCCATAGCATGAAAAGATCCTCATCATTGATAGAATCGCATTTTGGGGAGGGGACAAGAGGGTCGTGTCAATTGCTATGCCCTCATTCCTGTTCATTTTGGCTGGGGCGATCTATGGTAGGCGCTCCGCCCGTTTTCATGGTCGAGTGTCTCATCTCTTGCTTCCAAGCAATAACAAAGGTTGTCACTCTCCAGACTTCTCCACAATCCCGTAGGATTGAAGTTTTGAATTGTGCAGGGTCGCACTCAATGGTCGCCATCTCTAAGAACTTGTGTCGTCACCGCCACAGAGGAGTACAAGTGGAGCATTCTGATCAAGTTCCTTGGGGATTCCGTCCTGTTGGTATTCATGATTGTGGGATTGCTTCGGAACCGGTGTGCAACTGGTCTCTGGGACTTGCTATGTTTCCAAGGTTTATTGTGGATGCTCGCCGCTGTCTTGACGCTAGTTCCGTGTGTGGTATGTCGTTCTTCTTAATCTCCCGAGTTCAGCAGATCAGTTCATTCTGGGTGATCACGATCACATAGGCAATGTCTTTCAAGAACATCAACGGTGAGTAAGTTTAGAGGTGCTTACAATTTTGCTAATTTTAGGGTAAATCACGACAACAGACGCATGGAATCTGGTTAGTTGTACCTTATGGTTTTCCCACTGGTTGCTGAAAAGCGTTCCGAAAGATGTTTCAATACCCTCAGAGTATGTTCATATGACTCCTCAATTGGGTCGACTAAGTACACGCTCTTCTCGCCCTTTAGTGACACTGACGTACATTGATACTATTTCACATCTCTCTCGGGAAGCTGATGGATATGATACAGGGTTATCGCATCGTCCCGGTCATATCGAGACTTGCTCCGATATGTAATGACGTAAGCGACCTGCTTACTTTTTCCCAACCACCGCAAATTACGCCAATATTTAGTGATGAGAGACTTAAGCCACTATTCCGAGTCTCAACACCACGGCACGGGCGGGACGTACAGGTCTCGGTTACCAGGACGATTCAATTCGACGTGGAGTCAGGTCTCGATGGGGAACTGCCAATAACTCCACTGCCAGTGGCACCGAGAACGGGAGATGTAGAGAATGGGTCTGATTCACTCGTTGTCAAAAATGAGGATGAGCGATGTACCGAAGTGCGTGATGTTGGGATGTGAGGTACGCCACAAAGGGTTCGCGTAGACCTTGTAAAGCATTGACAAGGCTCACCAGAGTCAGAGACCATGTTTATAGTGACTATGGGCGCTCATACTTAGTCGCCGTAACTTCAAAGCGGTGAGTTAGCGATAATACCGTGACAGTACCTGCTGGCGCTCGAACACTTTTTATCTTTGTGTATGAACACTTTTTGTTGGCTTGAATGAGCCGGACATTGCATCCATTGACACTACACTGATAAATCATTTGTTTGGTTTTTCTTTTTCACTTTCATGGGACGGTACCATTTACAGTAAATGCATACATGCATACACCCTTGACCTACCTACCGTAATCCAATGTGATTCTTACCACCGGATCTCTGGAAGACCATACGCTCTTGAAAACACTCCATTAAGCAGCCTGAACCTTGCTCGGTCCCGTTTTGATAACATAGATCCTCGACCTTGCGACGGTGTCGGCTTGCCACTGCAATTTATCAACGTTTATCAGATGAATATGCGCTTTGAACAATTTGACGCGATACAACTCTCCTGAATCCTCTCTACATAGTCAATAACAACATTCTCGTGTTGACCTCCGCGGACGCTCCCATGTCGCATCCACCTTCCATGGGGTGATACCGTATATTGACGGTCAGGCCGCATACAAGTATATGTACTTAAGTTATGACCAGATCACAGCTGGAGTTGGGTCTACTGTAGTCTCTTAACCTATAAAACCTGTTTCAACTGTCTGTTAACAAGGTATAGTGGTACAATTTATCTCTACATGACCCAGCTCTAATGCTGCGCTACGAAGGGTGAAATTTGATCGAGAGTTAACTTGACTTCGCTGTTGTCGCGTTCTCATTAGAAGGTCGTGGCTTCGCCCGCGTGGACGATCAACATAGTAAAGAACCTAATTGTCTCCCCAAAGCTTCAAGCTCGGATGATCGTGAGGTTACTAGCGAATGCGACTCGGATCCGAAAAATATAGCATACGTTCGTTGACGGCCCGGTGTGGATCCCATTTGCTGAAATGTCGCCCTTGTCGAAGTGAGCATAACGCACAACGTGGGGCGTGAGCTTCCCATAGAAAGTCGTGTTTGTGATCACCAACAACCTTCTGTCGACAGTCCAACTGTTGATGCCCGACAAAAATCAGATGAGATGCCCCAGTGTAACTGCATCCCGCATCCGTGCATCCGTACTATTAGTACTGCCATTACTAGTGGCTGTGACACTGATCTGACCAGTGATATGGGAGCTCTGCTATGTGTTCCGCGGGATTTCCCCGGTTTTCATGGCATTGTTGCTTCGATGTCACATCACGATGGATGTCTAGATCATTTGGTCCAACATCGCCAGTGGCTGCGATTATTCGCATCGTGATCACGAGGGGATTGAGTCATGCCCGGGCCGAGCCCCAGATTACGGCGGCCCAGGGGGCACAGCAGTCTCGGTTCCATCAGAGTAGAACTAGGAACTTGTAGAAAGAGCACGAGCGCGAGATAGGATAAGATGATCGCTAACAAATAGCGATAAGCGTTCAGGTTCAGAGGTCGAAACTATAGATCATATTCACCTAACAAATAGCGATAAGCGCTTATGTACGCGTTAGCTAAGTATAGTAGATATGATATGATAAGATACTCACTTCAGGTTCAGAGGTCGAAACTGAAGTGACAACGTGAAAGAAACAGTCCTTAAGTACTGTAAATGAGTGTGCTCTATCCTAAAGGATATAATAAAGGTAACTAAAGTCCGATAATTGTATCGTATGAAGCTGAGATGAGAGGACTGTCATAATCAATATTGTACGCATAAATTGTTATCTAAGATTATCATAATTGTAGATCTAACTACCCGCGTGTCCGGTGCCTGCGGCTCCGGTAATCCGGTCCGTCTCGACATCCCCCCGTGATTAAGACCAGTCCAGATTAGATAAGACCCAATCCAGCGACAAAGTCTTTGAGCTGCACATGAGCGTGCGGCTTCGTCAGTCCATCAGCGAGCATATCGTTTGTTGGTGTTCTAATTAATGTTATTTGTTTTTCTTCGACATACTCGCGAATGGCGTGATGCTTGATAGGGATATGTTTCGAGCGTCTCCCAGTGACAGGATTGAGAGCTAAGTCCACTGCTCCTTTGTTGTCACCATGTAATGGGATCGGATCCGTAACATCGTAGCCGATCTCGGAAAGGAAGCTCCGATACCACGCGGCTTGGTTTGCGGCGTCGGCTAGCGCCATGTACTCTGCTTGAGTGGTGCTTTGAGCCACAGTCTTCTGTTTGCGTGAAACCCATGAAATAGCTCCATCGGCAAGTAGATAGACGTAACCCGAAGTGGAATGGTAGTCATCGGCTTGATCTCCGAGGCTAGAGTCCGAGTAACCATGTAGACCATCCCCACACGCTCCATCATAGCGGATCTTCAGGTCCCGCATCCCGCTTAGGTAGCACAGAACGTACTTTGCAAGCCGCAAGTGCTGCTCAGTAGGATTCAACGCGTATTGTGCGAGGCGCGACACCGCGAATGAAATGTCTGGTCGTGTGCCGATCTGAACGTAGAGAAGACTGCCGATTATTTGCTGAAAGTACTTAATTTCCCTATCAGTGGCCTGTCCTCCGTTCTTCACAAGGTGCACTTCCGCTCCCGAGGGGAGGGGTGTGCGTGCGGGATTGGTGTCCGCAAGTCCGAAGCGCTCCAAAATCTCCTCGATATACCGAGTTTGATCGATGTCTACGCGACGGAGTGATCGGTCACGCGTGATCCGAACTCCGAGATAGGATTCAATTGCGCCTAGATCCGTCATCTCATACCGACTAGATAGCGTCTTCTTTAATTTGCAGATTTCTGCGTTGGAGTCGCCAAGAATTGTAATATCATCGACATAGAGAATGACTAGTAATGTGCCCTCCCCGTCTTGACGATGATATGAATACACCCCTGCATCGGAGTGCGTGCGCGTGAAGCCAAGCTCTAAGAGAACTCCATGAAATTGTAAATTCCATGCGCGCGAAGCCTGTTTTAGACCGTAGATTGCCTTTTTGAGAAGGCAGACTTTATCCATCTGATCCGGTGCGACGAAACCCTTCGGTTGCTCCATGAATATTTCCTCATCCAGTAAGCCGTTCAGGAACACCGACTTGACGTCCATTTGGTGGATCTCCCAATCCTCTAGCACGGCCAACGCTAGTAGCAGTCGCAAAGACTCGAAACGTGCTACTGGAGAGAAGGTTTCATCGTAATCTATTCCCTGTATCTGAGTGAACCCCTTAGCGACCAGGCGCACGTGGAAGCGTCCATCTGCTTTCCGCTTGAAGACCCATTTTGACTTAACGGTCTTTCGGCCCGCCGGTAAGTCCACAAGCGTCCAAGTCCCATTTTTGGCAAGCGCGTCGATCTCATACTGACACGCGTCTCGCCATTCCCCTGCATGCTCCGAGTTCATCGCCGCCTCAAAGGTGACGGGATCTCGGTAAGCGTCCGCTGCCGCTAGCAGTGCCGCTTCGTTCACGCGCCCTCAGGTGCCTTTAGTCCGGCCCACAGCGTTGTCCTCCCCGTTGTAGCGAGGATTCGGACGCGGGTTGGGCCGCAGACGTCGAGGCGAGGTTGGCGGGGGTCCGAAGGACGGTCCAGGTATTCCGGTGTTAATCCGGACAGGACGCGGACGAGCGGGAATCGTGATAGTAAGCGGCCGGGAAAGCGGGGTATGATAGGTAGTGTTGCCTGTATTATTAGCTGAACTCCTAGCTGGGGGACTTGTGCCGGACTGTTGACGCGGCAGAGTGACAGGAGGAGGGGCTGCGCCCTCCGGGGTAGTCTCGGACACCTGCTCCGAGACTCTCTCAGGGAATGTGATTGACACCGGACCGTCATAGACGGTGGGTTGCTTCGGATCAGCAGTCGGTGGGCTACTGTCCTTAGCGGGGAAGGAGCGCTCATCGAATGTCACGTCGCGAGACAGGACGATCGCCCGGGTATTGGTATTCCATAGCCGGTAACCCTTAGAACCCAGCTCATACCCGACAAGCGTCATCTCGATCGACCTCGGATCGAGCTTCTTTCGCTTGCCCTCAGGTACATGGACATATGCTTTGCACCCAAATACGCGGAAATATGAGACATCCGGAACGTGACCAGCGCTCCAGAGCTCGTGAGGGGTACGCCACCCTATAGTTCTGCTGGGAGATCTATTGTAGATGTGAACAGCAGTATCCACTGCTAACTCCCAAAAGCTGAGGGAAAGTCCGGCGCCGTGTAACATAGCGCGTGCCTTTTCCAATATAGTGCGATTAAAGCGCTCGGCTAAGCCATTCTGTTGTGGCGAACTTGGCATAGTTAATTTGTGCTCGATTCCCTTATCGTCCAAGATCTTTCGCAGCGCACCCGAGATGTACTCCCCACCATGATCTGAGTGAAGCGCAAGCATCCGCTCCGAAGTCTGGGTTTCAGCCCAGGCCAGGAACTTACTAAATGCATTGGCACACTGATCTTTGGATTTAAGGAAGTATACTACCCCATGTCTAGAGTAGTCATCTACGAATGTAGCGATGTATTTTGCGCCGCGGATAGATTGGACTTGCATCGGCCCGGCTAAATCACTGTGAATAATGTGGAGCCGCTTTTCCAATCTCTTATCGGAGGCCGAGAAAGGGAGTCGCGTTTGCTTGCCGAGCTCACACCCGGAGCATGGCGACTGAATATCGATCGAGCCATCAAATGAGATCCCATTAACGGAATCCTTGTAGCGCTTCAGGGCGTTGTACGACATATGAGCCATGCGCTGATGCCAAGTGTGAATATCAATGGGTGGCGTAGTAATATGGGAATTGATTGAGGCGTTCTTGGAGTCAAACCAAAATAGGCGTCCCTCCATGTAGCCTTTTACGATCTTCCTTCCGCCAGAAAGGATCGAGAAACCCATATCCTCAAAATATATTTTGCCCTTCTTCAAGATAAGGACAGTGATTGAGAAGTAGCGTGCGGTAGCGTCCGGGACGTGCATCACATTTTCCAGAGTGATCTGGTTTTCGCGATCACCGGCCCGTACCTTAATGGTGACAGTTCCGACTCCAATTTGATTAATTGTTGCATGTCCGCCTAGATCGACAGTACCATGGGCGGGTTCATACGTAACGAAGTTGGACCGGATCGGACTGATGTGATGCGTTGCACCAGAGTCCACTAGCCATCTTGATCGGGAGGCAGCATACAGGGAAACATGGAGATTATCATTATCGTCGGGTATCTCCGTTATCCTAGCGGTAGTAGGTACGACAATGTGAGCGTTGACTGCTTTATTGGTACCTGCTGCTTTTTCCACCTTTTCCTTTTTCGCCTTCTCCTCGGCATCCTTTTTCTTTTTACGGCACTCGTTACTTTTATGGCCAGGCTTGTCACAATAATAACATTTGACCTTTTTATCTTTGTCCTTGCCTTTTTTGACGGGTGCAATCTTATTGAGCGAAGC
>QLPC01003850.1:2917-36452 GCA_003314055.1 Lactifluus hygrophoroides | reverse complement strand
ACAGAAGGTAAGCAGGAGCGGAGGCGCATCATGGCCGAAAGAGGAAGGTGATTATGGGATATTTTCCCATGGTCAAAACTCGAAATTTGAGCCAAGATTTGGCGTTCATGACACCCAACCTCCTCAAAGCATATTACAAATCAACCCCTACAGGTGGATGACTCGATGAATAAATATGACCCCCTCTCGACAAAACAAAAGCATCACAGAGCTTCAATCCTCATCGACCTTTCCCCCTCCACTATGCCTTTTCTGTCACGAACGACGAATTCTGAGTCCAAGTTTCGAAAATCAACCATGGGAAAATATTATGTAACCACCTTCCTTTCCTGGCCACGACACGCATCTGCTCTGCTATCCTTCTGTTAACCGACCCGGTTATTCCTGGACTTCCCCAAGATGACTGACCTCATCCCCGAGATGCCTGACTCATCCGATCCAAAGCCTAGCCCAGCCCACGACCCACCTGACCCCTTGTGCCATCATGTGACTCGACCACCACATTCTCTCACCTGACCCAATCATGTGACCCAACTCTGTTGATCCTCCAATCATATCTGCGCTGGCAACGGGCCGGTTTACTACCCCCACCCTTGGATCCATCCCCAATCTCTCCCCTTTGCCCTGCACCACAATTGGATGCTATATTTAGATTCTCCGCAGCACTGCGCAGTCTGCAGTCTGCAGTCCGCAGTCGATCATGGGGTCGCTGCGCAAGTTATTTATAGAATGGTATGAAACTCGGACTTATTACATTGGTTACCTTAACGCTGGAAACGTCACACGCTCCCTTTCGTTTACTCGTTTATTGTTGATCGTTGATCGTTGATTAACATGTGATCTGTACCCCTGTATGTATATAAACCCCTCCGAATCAAGGAACAGCCCCCCAGACTGTTCATCTTCGTCACCTATCCCTGATAGAGCTGGGCATAACCGAGTTCTACCTAAGCGTCTTTTTACTCATCCCTTCTCTCCCTTGTCTCCACTCTCAACTTAGTCATCGGGGTAGCCGACCGCAGGCTATGACTAAGACTCTGAACTTCATTGTCGTCGACCGGAATAGGTGTGCCATAGACCTTTGAAGACCACTGCTGCATCCAATCCCGCATACTCATGTGCACTCGGCCTCCAGTACAGTCACACGGTACAAGTATTTGCGCGTGTGACTAAGCTGAGATCACAAAAAATTTGATCTTTTTTTTTTTCTATCTACATCAATTAATCAGGGTATCTAGTAGTTTGTAGGGCCTCCTTGGGCATCAGTGAGTGTCTGTGAACAATTGCCCATGGAATTAATAGGAGAAGTAATGAGATCTATGTCAATCTTTGCCACTCCTCCTATGAGGCTACCCTGAACTGATAAACATATTGAGGTGGGTTGGGGCATTTAATAATCAAACCTTTGGGCGATTTCCATACATGCTTAATTGGTTATAAGTTTAGCAATTGCGGTGAGTGAGGAAGTATCCTCAATGTGTTTTAAAAGTCGAAATCTTGAGCTCCTTTAGATCTATCAGCTGATGCCCCACAGTTTATCATCAAATTCATACCCTCATCCTCAATCTGCTGGATGTAAACACACTGAAATAACTCAGTGAGGATTATGTCAATATAATTAATGCCTTTACACAGGCCAGATGGTCATTTTGGTCATTGTGCCTCACAATCTTATGAGATCTAACCTCAAATCATGACACTTTATCATCCAGACATAGATCATTGCACTAGATGCTCTTGCCAATGTGTCTTTTCTGCTCTCTTCAATACTATACCCTATCTGGACTGCTTTCCAACCTTCATTATGCACTGATTAGTTCAGATGATTCACATCTAATCTTTCATTGTTGACATCTTGTATGCCTTAGCTTGCTATTTTGATTTTGGATCAGATCTGTGCCTAGAAATGGTTTCTTTTTGGTTACTATCTAATGAGATGCATCTAGGCCAGTCTTGAGAGCCATTTGGATGGAGATGTGATGCACAGGAAAGGGTAGATAAAGGTTAAGATCCAAGGTAATGTTTTGGAGAGATAAGCATTTATCACATTGAATATTGAGGTCAAGCTGATGGAGGTCTTTATTATTGATTTTAGAAGATCCCCCTGTTGGGGATTCATTTCTATAATAGCCTCTTTTAGCACCCTTCTCACTGAGTCCTTAGATGGTGCATAATGGTATATAGGAGTGATTAACAATTTATGAGGGTTATAGGCAATTAAATATGCTCATATTATGGATTTACAAAGCTATGGATCAGTTCTTCATGGTTCCAAAGTTTGGGAATAAGAGGAGTGATATTGAATAAGTTATTTACATTTGAAGTCGAAAATCAGAAAAAAACGCGCAAATACTTATACCATGTGACTGTACAAGGCAACGGCTTGGGCAAGCAACGCCATTCCTGACATTTTCCACCAGTAACTCCTCGACCCGATTTCCCCTTCAACATTGACACACAAGTCGCGCATCGATCTCAATGCCAGAACTTTGCCAATGCTGCAGAACACGCAGCCATCATCACCATCAACACCAACACTCATGGCTGGGACCTCCCTAATACCATCCAAAACCACCAAAACCACCCACTGACTGATGCCAGGCATCCTCCACTGACTCGAAGAAACGGCCTGCCTCTTGATGGAACACCTGGCCGAACAAGATGCTGCTGCCCTTCACATCCCCGACCCCACGTACCAACCCATTCCCCCACGCAAAGCAGTCCTCCTCCTTGACAAAAACAAAAATGTTCTTGACAATAATCTGTTATCCTACCCCTTACATTCTCCTCTCCCTCGTTACCCAGGAGCAGAGACAGACTACACCTGGCCCAATGGTAACGAAGCAGCAGACCTCCCACTTCCCCCTTCTCCCACTCCTTCACCCCAGTCAGACATGATGGCATCCATCATCGAACTTACAACTGCCGCCGCCCAAGGTGAACCTGATGAGACCAATTCAAATGACGGGTGGCAACTCAACTACACTGAGGGTCAGGGCACCCTCTACCCATTTTTCATCCCCAACAATGAAGGAATTGTCACCACCGCCCCCCTTATCCAATACCAACTCAATGCCTGTCCGTTCCCCATGATCCATGCCACCCAACGTCGCGGCGGCAGGGTCTACACCAGGTCTCTTCAAGCCTGTACACACCCCTACCCACATCCCACCATAACACATAACCAGGAGGCCACATTCCAAGCTAACCAGGCGTTCACCTTCCTGGTAGATAAGGCCCTTGAACTTGAGAACAACCTGTCCTTGGCTGCAGAGGTCATACATCTCAGGGAGTCCCAATGTATCGTCAAACAATCAGCTGAACAGCTGGCCCAAGACCTAGTCAAGTACCACACGGACCTGGCAACCATGAACAACAGCCTCAACCAGCTCACCCACGCCAATGCCTACAAATGTCTCCTGCCCAAGATTCAGTACGAGGTCCGCCCAAGTGAGGAGCATCCATGGAGGTGACTCTGGTGCACCAGGCAAGCGTTCAACGACCCCAACTACACCACTCGCTGTTGCCACATCTGCAGGAAGAGGGGTCACCCCACTTGGACCTGCAGAAAGATCCACCGTTGCCGCTGGTGCAAAGAAGAAGGCAACTACGATGATGCCTGTTGACACCCTCACACCCTGTGTCATGTGAAAGGTTGGTGCATTCCACCTGCTAGTCACCACCATTTCCACTGTGCATGCCATGCCCACTTCCCGACCGGGTCTTAGACATTAACAAGGGGGTGATGTCATGCCAACTGTGATGTGACCCATCAGGTAATGGGCATAACCCCGTGACCATATAGAAGTGTCCAGATGTTCCATGTTTGTTCCATTGACTACCATCTCATTCCATACTGTTCCATCACATTCCATCATGTTCTGTCATACTCCCCAGTGTACCAGTAGCTTCCACAAGAGCTGTATATAAGCCTGTGTATATCATGATGAAGTGCAGCAAGTAAAAGATGTTTGAACAGCACAAAGCTGAGAGTGGAAGAGAACAGAGAATAGAATTGCTCTGTAGGAGATGGGGTTCGTCCCACTCCCATAGGAGGATTTATATACTCTATGGTGTATATATGTACAAATATCCAAAAAGAGTGAGTAGAGGTGTCCACAATATCGCGTATACAGTGTTGCAAGACCCATTTTGTAGACACATCAAAAGTCTGTGCCTCGGGGCACTTGAAACATACAGTAGGGACTTCCAGGAAGTCCAAGGGAAGGTGTACGATCCTTTAGATCGTTCCTAAGGATGAAACATAGAGTGTGATCATACAGTAGCAAGGTATCCTGCAGTACTTAATATCGCACTTAATAGATCTAAAACATAGTTGATCCTAATGGTCACACTACTTCTAAGTGGTCCATTCTATTTCATACAGTAATCGAGATCGTTAGCAGTCCTGATTTAGAAGTCCAATTGTCTTGGAGCACTTAGGGCGCTCCGATCATAATAAGCGAACTGGGTACTCCGGTTCCTAGGATCTAGCCAATCCGAGTGTTTTAAGACTTACCTACAAGTCGCGTTGTCTGCATTAGGCAGGTAGCCAAACCAGGCCAAGCCAGTATATCTGCATCCATCTCAACATATCACTGAACAAGCCTTAAGCTTGTTCTTCTGTGAATCTATTGGTTCTCTGAAAGACTCAAGTGCGAATCCCAGTTAGTCCACTGGTTGACAAAAAGACCCTTGACTCCAAAGGCACTAGGCTTGCAAAGAAGCCAGACTTGACACCAAACGAACACTGAAGACAACACACAGCTAACCAAGGTGTAACAATCAGACACTTCTGGACAGTCATGGGGTTATGCCCATCATGTAATGGGTCATGTCATGGTTAGTGTGACAGTCATTGTGCTGCCATGCTGTCATGTTGTGGTGCACTAGCTGTACCGCCACAATGTTGGTGGCAGTGAGGGATTGGTGGGTGCAGCCACGATATGAAACAAATACTGCAAAAGAAAAAAAAGTTAGTTAAAAAAAGACTGAAAGAGAAACTTACTTTTGGTGCAGCTAATGTGGTGCACACAGGAGGGGCAGTGAGACCACTGAAAGGGATGCCAAGGAGCAATGCTGCCACAACATCAGCGGCAGTGTGAGGGTGCAGCTGTGGCTGCAGTGAGAAACAAATACTGCAAAAAAAAAAAATTCAGTTGATTTGAAGTATGAAAAGAAACCTGCCTGTGGTGCAGCTAAGTGCTGCCATGGTGTGGGAGCAGCAAAAATGGCTACATGTGCAGTAGCCAACCATGTAGAGAGGGGAGAGGAGGATGGAGAGGAGTGCATCATGAAAGAAAACCTAAGTCACATTTTCAGTGAGTGAGAAAGTGGAGCTTACTCTGCTGCAACTTTCGGCTTCATCCAACCAATATTCTCATGGTCAGTAGATCATTACACTGCACTTAATAAAAAAGTTAAATAAATCTAAATATTGTTAATAAAACATTCTAAGACATTTTAATAATTTTGACATTCTTTGTTGATATATAGACCTTTAGGCCCTATTCAGCGCCTTGGTTTAGGTCGGGTTAGACTTGGTTTCTCTGCCAAAAATTCTAACTTGAGGACCTAACCTGACCTTAACCTGACTGTAACCTGACCTAAACCAAGGCGCTGAATAGGGCCTTAGTGATAATCTAAACAATGGCTACTATGACACAGTGGTTAAGGTGTGCTGCATGGATGATGTAATACATTTTGATGCTGGGAGTTGGGAGTTCAAATCTTGCTGTGGACAGAATATTTCCAAGCAGTCTTTACACCTAACTTGTTGATGATGCTCCTCTATAATTTTACACCTTTTGACTTTAAGCACTAGTTAAAGTTTATATCCAAAAATTGAACTGAACCTGACCTGAACCTGAACCAAACCTGAACTGAACCTGAACCAAACCTGAACCAAACCTGAACCAAACCTGAACCAAACCTGAACCAAACCTGAACCAAACCTGAACTGAACCTCAACTGAACCCAAACCAAACCTGAACCAAACCTATCACATTGCCTCGACGTTCTAGGGACTGTTCTTTTCTTCCCAGACACGTGTGAACCCTTGCATCTGGAGGGCTTCTCTCTACGATACATGCCGATGGACTTCTAATCCCCGTCCCCTATGGTACTTACCTTACAGACTTCTTATCACTCAGTAAGGGCTCTAGGCCCTCTATCTTCGTACCCCACACTCTGGACTATGACACGTACCTCTGACTCATGACTTGAAGGCCATATGGGTCTCTGTACTATACTAGATATGGTTATCTGACTTGACTCAAACCTGGATCATGGGACAGGCCTATGGAAGGCAGTGGAACGTGCTGGAAGGGCCTTAGGAGCACCAGTGGACGTACTGTAGACTACTTAAGGACTTGTGACATCTCTAGGTAGCCTTAGGTCTGTTCTCTTCATGGATATACTTTCTAAGTCATCCCCTCTATCGTGTGAACCCTCACTCCTCAAGCCTTTTGCTTGACTTCGCTTGGAACAGACTAGACAAGTCAGAAGGCGTATTGAGCCCTTGCTAGACTTGTGGACATGCTTAGGACTTAGGCGTGACAAAACCTGAACCAAACCTGAACTGAACCTGAACTGAACCCAAACCAAACCTGAACCAAACCCAAACCTTATCTGAACCTCAAAATGGACCCAGACCTAGGCTGAACCCAACCAAACCCAAACCAAACCTCAGGTTCAGGTTCAGAGTGTAACCCAAAGTTCAGGTTCAGGTTCATGATTTTGCTGAACTGGACCTTCAGGTTTGGTTCAGGTTCAGGACAAATGACCCTGAACCTGAACTGAACCAGACCTTGGCCAGTCTATCAGCTTAAGACTTCAAGTTCCAATCACTTTTCTCTATGCATTGGACCACGTTTTCAATGCTATCTAGTTACAGAATGTCAAGGAAGAGCCATTATGAGCTACCAGTACTGCAGACATGCTGGTGGCCCCACCAGTTGCTGAACTTGGTATATGATGGTATTCACCCTTGTCAAGAACCTACTGGCGGTCAATCCCATCCTTCATCCTGACTCCCTGTCCACCCTCCCTTGTCTCTTATGCCAGCTGTGCCTCCTAGCTTGCCTTTAGCCTTTGATTTACGTCCGTTGAGCTCCTTGTACATCTCCCGCATTTCAATCTTTCCGGGCTTTTCTACCGCTTCAGCTTCAAGACGCCAACGCTCCTCCCGGATCTCTCGAGGGGTCTGATACCCAGATGCAAGAGGCGACGTGTGTCCAGAAAGGGACTGAACTGAACTGAATGGTGGCGAGCGATTTGAAATCATTTGTGCATACATAGACGACTGCATAGTCCCCTGTTAGCGTTTGAAGGTGAAAGGCTCCAAAAGCTTGACATACCCAGTTTTGCTTTGATTCCCGTTTGGACCATTTTCCTTGGGGTAAGCTAGTGTCGTAAAAATTCTCTTTTCTATAGTGCTGAAACCAGACTGAATACGAGCGTATAGGTTAAGCACCATTGAACGCAACGTAAGACATACCATAATTGAGGGTCTGGCTCTTACGCCATTTTCGTGAGACACGTGCGCATCGAGCAAGATCTCGGATTCCAAGTAGACTGAATATTCGCTGGGATATTTCTGTGGGAAATGCCTTGAGGGGATCGGTAGATTGTTTGGCAGATATTACAAGTAAAAGGCTGCGATTAATGCGCCCAGGAGTTCCCCGAGAGGGTGATGGTGAACGGGTAGATGGGCGGGAGCGCGTGGGGGTTCCTGGGAGTGAAAACTGGGAATCTTAGGAGATACTACTTCCAAGGGAAGAGGGTGATGAAACGCACAACATTGACAAGTTCGTCATCCGAATCATCTTTATCGTGAGCGACAGCATCAGCACGCTCATATGCTGAAAGCCGCAAGACGTCTTGAAGGAGATTCGAAGCCATCATCGCGTTCTTGCCAGTGTGTGAATGTGGCAAAGGCCTCGACGTGCGCAAGCACCCTATAAATGACGTCACTTGACAAGGCTTACATACGCTACCCGCACGTCCTTCTTGCATATGGCCACCGCAAAGGGAATGACCTACTCCAGTGATATCATCATGGACACCGCACGTTCCGGCACGACGATCAAGAATGGAAACCTTCAATTGTGGGAGCGGGAGCTCCTTGAATCGTCCGAGGTTCGCCGCAAGTCCACCGTCGCGCAGCTATGCACGTGGTACCATGCTAAGAAATCAATCTGGACTGGATTGACCTCCACCTTTCAGATTTCCTCGATTACTACTTCCAACTGCTAGGTCACATCAATGCTCGGAAAGACCGTCGCGCAAAATTCGATGAGGATACGGCCTCACGCAACCTCGCGACAGCAGATTACAATAAAGAGTTCAAGTCGTATTGTGGTCGTGAGCGTGTCCTTTTGCGGAGAAGGCGTGCAAAACTGCGGGTCGAGCAGTTCCACATCATCGCTCAAGTCGGACAAGGTGGATACGGCGAGGTATATCTGGCACGCAAGCAGGAGACCGGAGAAGTATGCGCTCTAAAGAAAATGCGTAAACGCACGTTGTTCAAAATGGACGAAGTACGTCGCCGTCTACCCAGTCTTCATCTCCCTCTCTGACGAGCACTTGGTCCAGGTCAGACACGTCCTGGTAGAACGAGACATCCTCACTGCGACGAAAACTCCTTGGCTGGTCCGTCTGCTATACGCTTTTCAAGACGCCGAGCATGTTTACCTCGCTATGGAATATGTACCCGGGGGCGACTTTCGCACACTACTAAATAACTCTGGTGTTCTCAAGGAGGAGCACGCACGATTCTATATAAGCGAGATGTTCGCCTCTGTCTGCGAACTACACAAACTCGGTTACATCCATCGTGATCTCAAGCCAGAGGTACGTGGGTAGCTCCGTAAAAGTCACCTTGCATGCCACGGAACGATTATCCCTGCGTCACAGAACTTCCTCGTTGACTCTACCGGTCACGTCAAACTCACAGATTTCGGTCTCGCCACGGGTGCCCTCAATCCGAAACGCATCGAGTCTCTGAAGATCAAAGTACGATCCCCCCCGCTATTTTTACTATGCAAGCTGACGAATAACTCATGTAGCTTGACAAAGTGAAAGATAACCAAATCGTACATCGCTCGACTATGGAGCGGCGCTCTTTGTATCGTTCCATTCGTAACGAGGATCTGCGCTACGCAGATTCGATCGTCGGCTCGCCGGATTACATGGCACCCGAGGTACTGCGCGGAAAGCCCTACTCCTACGCGGTAGACTTCTGGTCATTGGGATGCATCCTGTTCGAGTTCCTCGCAGGCTTTCCACCGTTCAGTGGCGGCACCGCGGAAGAGACATGGACCAACCTCAAGAATTGGACCAAAGTCCTGAGGCGTCCTGAATATGACAAACCCGAAGACTTGATTTTCAATTTAAGTGACGTCGCTTGGGACGCCATCAATCGGTACAGACCCTGTCTTCTCGACCTGTACTAGTCGGTCGCGCTCACTTGACCTTCCCCTCTCCCCAGCCTCATTGCGCACACGAGCGTGCGTTACTCCACTCTCGACGCAGTTCGCGTTCATCCGTTCTTCAAGGGAGTACCATGGGATAATCTTCGGGCGGCTCGAGCACCGTTTGTACCCGCCCTCGATTCCGACGAGGACACGGGATACTACGACGATTTCACCTCTGCGGAAGATATGGCCAAGTACGCCGAAGTCCGCGAGAAACAGCGAAATGTAGATCGAGTGCGCGAAAGGGAGGAGTCGTTTGCTCGTGGTGTCTGGGTTGGGTTCACGTTTGGGAAAAATGGGCCCGGCGTTAAAGCGGTGAACTCCATGACTGATGGCGGAGATGATAAGGGCGCGCTGGCTACAATTTTTTGAGCCTTGCAGTAAACCTACAGGAACAGAATTCCCCGAAATTTTTTCGTGACAGATGAATGATGCGATTTCGTCGGAACGCGTAATGCACACGTAACTGTGACAGCACCCATCCTCGCTGAGGCAGTGCAACAACAGAACACCAGACATGCAGAAAACCTCTATCATCGTCACTAGTTAATTTATAGTCCATTTTTGGAGCCGTCCCCGTACAGAAGTCGCAAATGTCCCATTACTATGATGAGCAAGATAAATAGAGGAAAATTATCACACGTAGTCTAAGAGTACATAAGTACATAGCCCCGCCGTGAAACATATTCAGTACAGTAGCCAAAAGAACAGAACATCCCCTCTCAAACCCGCCTATTTGAATCCGTTGGTAGGACCCGATGCATTTCTTCGACGTGCGCGCTTCGTGACATTAATGTGCTATTCTTGCGAGAGAATCAACGAGGACTCACAGGTCTTCATCCTCCACGTCGGTATGGTCATTCACACGAAGATGAATCATGGGCAATGAGAAGACCAACCCCGCAATTAGTAGTGCCCACGTTGACAGAAATAGATTCATGTAACTGTGTCAAAAATCAGTTACAAGAAAAGAAGTATAGGTTTGTGATACGGACGGCACTTTCATGGCATCTGCACGCCAAACACCCGCAGCGCCGGCTGACTGGATAGACTTATCTGAAAGGCGATCCGAAATTAGTCCATGTATACGGTACAATGCAGAGTGACTTACAGAAGCCGGCAAAATAAGCAAGCTTCGCCGGGTCATTGGACATGGCGCCCATCATCCAATACGCCGTCGTCTGCCACATGGAGTCAAGAAGACCACAAAAGATGTATAGAAATAGGTGGACAGTATAACCCTTGTCGTAAATATCCATTTTAGCTGAGTCAGGTGGCATGGACTGTCGCGTGTACGTGCTGATGCGTTTCGTTAGCAAGCACCCAAATTCCCATGGGAAAAAGAGCGCACCGTTGATAGAAGAAAGCCCATGTGTGGACGATCATAGCAGATATTAGTAGTATTGACCAGCCAGCGAACGCGCGGGCCCGACGCGGGAATTGGCTTTGGTCCAAGAGCAGGCCGATCGAGACGGAGCCCACAATCTGTGAAACCCAATAGATAAGATTGTTTAGCGATCGTGCACGAATGTTAAACAGTGCGGCGTTGTAGTCGTTGAACTCTGAGGAATAGCATAAAAGCTTGAGTTGCAACGAGGAGTGATAAGAACTGAAGGTCCAACTCACGCCATGTGTAAAACCAATTACTAGCAAAAAACATGGGAAAAAGCAGTACGATGAGGGGGTCGGTGCGCAGAGCAATGTAAAGGCCATATATTTCGGTCTTCCATGATGGTTGACGAGGTGTCGCCACCTTGCTGCCATCAGTGCGAACCATGTTTTCGGGATCTGCCATGAAAAGGGGAATGAGAGCGCCCATTCCTGTAAGTATCATAAAACCGATCTATCACAGCGTGATCAGCAATGTGTGCAATCAAAGTGATGAAGAGACGCGAACATATGTGCCATTAGAGACTGATTGGAGGGACGATTGATTGTGAGATTGTCATGACAGTACTCAGAAGCAGTAAGCTGTGCACACCTCGGTTCGCCTAACGAGCAAAAACGGATATGGTTTAAGTGCTGAACAGCTCATGCGTGGGAGTGGGAAGACGGACCTCTGAATGAAAATTCTGGCCCAAGGAGACGGAGGCACCAACGACACCACCTAAATTAAAGATGGCCCAGAAAATGCCGATAAACTTGCCCTTTTGATCCTCGGTGGGATACGCAAGCATGAGGGATCCCTGTGCTGTCCAAAGCAAACCGGCACACAGGCCAAGCACAGCCCCTGCCGCAATGACGAAACCTCCAGCGTTGTCGTGGATGTTGACGACGCTGAAAACGGCGCTCAGGAGAACTGAACAAATAAAAAGGCGATAAAGGCTTACAGATACGACCCTATGTAAACGGCGTACCCAAAGCTTCCCAGAAAGAGAGTCATTCGAGGACCAAGAACATTATTGACGGAACTGGTACAAGTTAGTTTGTAGAGAACGAGAAAGAGATCTATATACCGACCCAGCAAAAAAGGCTGCTACAGCAAAGGTGGCATACAAAGTTGAATTGGCGTTGGCGCTAGTGGAGCTATCGACTTGGCCACCAGCGCCGAGGCCGTTGAGTGCGTTGAAGAGACCGGGACACATGAAACAGACAAAGCCGAGGAGCACGACCTGCGTGTATGGGTGATAAAAGCAGCCCCTGAGGCCGGTAGGACGAAGGTGAAGGTCGGGGAATTGAGGGGTGAAGTCGTCTGCCAAGCTAGACCCGGTTGGATAGTTGACTAGCCCGGGACTGGATGATGGATAATACTCGTGGACATCGAGAGCGTTATCTGCACTAGAGTCATATCCGCGCTTTTCAGCGGGTTTTCCTGACATGGGACTGGACCCCGGGTGAGGACGAGGAGGGGAGTGAGATGATGGGACGAGAGGAATGTCAACAAGCGGCGAATCAGAATCATGGAGTGAGGATCTAATATTAAAGAGGGACTAATCACGCCCCAGAATGGACTCGACTCAACTGACTTGCAAACCCCCGGACCCGTCAACCCGACCCGTCCCCGTCCCCGGAATTGGCTCTGGCTCTATTTTATAATAAATTTCAAATTATTTTTTTCCCAACAAGACACCTGCGGAAACTGCGGTCGCACATTATTCATTATCATTCGTATGATACTCTCGCGCCCGCTAAGAGGGGCTTAAAATTATTTAGCCTACGAATGACGTTCAACAACTCTTCGCAACTAGGCGAAAAGGCTGCATGAGAGATATGGACATATAGACAGACACAACCAATGGGGCACGTTCGAAACAGGAGAAGAGGGGGGGGGAGGGGAAAGAAATAGGGCTCTATTCCAACTCGATCAACTAGGTCACAAGGCACGCTTATTCTGCTGTTGCCGTAGCCACGCGATCGCGAAGGCCCTCTGCTGTAACTGTGTCGTTGGAAGAAGTGCGGCCCGAGTGCGTGCGATGGCTAAGATTCGTGAGGACAGGCCTCAGCACGGCGTGATAAGCCATCTGCGCACCCTGCAAGTCGTGAAGACACCTGTGAGTCCCAAAAAAAGAGTGCAGTGTAACAACACTCACGCGAAAAGCAGGCAGTTGGAGCCACAGAATGAACAACGTCTTGAATGAAAAGTACCACGGGAAGTAGTAGAGTAAAGCACGGAGAGCAAAGCCTTCCGCAAAATTGAAAAAGCCGAAGATGACCCAATATGTGAGCCACTGCACATCATCGTCGTGCCCGGGTGACTCGAGGGCCTTGAAAGAGAGGTAGGCGGGAAGACCCCACCCGATAAGGTTGGAGACGGGTGCAGCGAGGGCATTGATAAAGTGAAGGAAAGTGAGGAGGGTGACAGCACCAACAAAAGCGTATGCCTTCGGCACCTGAGTGCGCTGCTCTACGCTTACGAGAACAGGATACTTGGAGAGCTACATATGCTTATTAATTTAGAGCTATCCAAGCAAGTCGAGAGCAAACAAAAACGTACCTCTTTATCCAGCTGAGCAAGATAATAGTGAGCCTTGGCCTGTGCCTGTTGGAAAGCGGGATGCTGCTGAACTTTTTGCTGGGCAGACGACATCTAATAGGTGACAGGCAAAAATAAGCCAGGGGGGTCAAGGGTAACACGGAAAGTGAGCATCGCGAAACCGAGAATGCTCTGAAATGTATGTACTTACAATGGCAAGTTTTCCGTGAAGGGAGAAGGCTGAGTGGGTTCGTGGACGTTGAGAGCAAGAGAGAGGGCGACAAGGAGCAGGTTGATATGGCGTTGATGACACGTGTTTGCCATCGCTCCCGCCGTGGCACTCTGCGATTACGTCACGTCAGCACCTCTCTCCTCTCCCGACTTGGCCTCTTCAGATACAGGTAACCAGCTATGGCAGACAGTCTTCCAGCAACGTATGCGACGGTGAAGGTGTGTAACCCGTTTGCGCCTTGTTCCAGTCTCGCTTATACCATTTAGCACCTTCACAAAATCGTGCCACCATTCACGCCTCATGTGCCAATTGGCCTCCTCCCTTACCTCGCATTCGTTCTTCTCACCGCAACCTTTGGCCTCGCGTTTTATTTCACTACGTATGTAAACGTGATATCCATTGTATGCCACGCTCTCATTTCAACCCCATAGCATCTCGAAATCGCTCATTCCCACGCGTGAGGCCATGGTGGCTGTCATAGCCAGCGTACTCGGCGGTTTTGGTGTTGTGGCACTGTTCTGTTCAGCGGGCGTCTACGTGTAGTAAAAACTTTCGAGATAAAATGGCCCATTTCACTCGTAGACGGAGATGCCAGGGTCAATTGTTTATTCGCCAACCGTATTTGCAGCTGACACACTGCGCCGGTGGAGATAGTGAGACTGCCAACCGAGGGGTGTTCCAGAATACATACGGTGTACAAAATCGTAGACCCTTCGTCGGCACTGCGCATCTAGCGGTTCCAAGTTGAGTCTACGCGAAAGTGCGAATAATATCTAACTCAAACCTGGATCTCCTTTGAAAACGCTTCCGTATGGCCGCATTGGGGGCAGATTTCGGTAACCTATGGTGATAGATAGCATAGAATCTTCAACTCATGCTGAAAAGGGGCCAGTAAATGTGGATACCTTCAATAACGCGTCAGAGCCTTCATGAACTTTGGTCTTGGTCTTACGCTTCTGCCTCAATGAGGATGGAAAGGCGTCAGGGTGTGAGTGTGTCGTGATCTTGCTGTTTTCATAAGCTGTACGCACGTCGCATCGAATAGTAAGGTGGGAATGATGAGAACACACAGCTTGCCGACTCAACGTGACCACACTGTTCACACTTGACATCTGGCTCATCTCCGAGCGGGAGATCGAGAAGCGTGCCGCAGTCTGGGCAGAAAAGCAACGAGCCTAGTGATCGATTGAGAAGTAAACGATCACCAAGAAGACCAGAATTCGGTTACGTTTCACGCACCAATTTTGCGGGCAAGTGCAGGCATATTCGAGTCTGAACGTCTGAACCCTACTGTATTGCTTTTACTAGTTAGTCACGAGCGTTTTCAAGTTAAAACACAAGAAAATAGACTGCATTCATGATAACTTAGTTACTTATAATTAACAATTAATGTAACTTATGCACTGTATATATACTTATGAAGTTAGCTAGAGTCACCTTGATGTCCCGATGACAGTTGGGCTCGAACCGCATTCCGAGCGAAGTTTGCATATTTGAGTACAGTACGTGGAGACACGAAGTGGAGAGGACTGAGGTGTTCCCACTAGTGACTTGGACTCGGAATGGTTTTATGGGTGTGATTACTAAAATCATACTAGTACTGTTGGGCGAAACCAATTACATGATCGACATGCGACATGCAACGACCTCGTTATTGACCTCGAGCTGATTTGCGATCACAAAACTTGTACAGCCTGTCAATGTGCGTTGATCACACCTTGATGTTCCTGCTACAGGGGTAGTATCTCGAAGTGTGAAGTGTTCGTGATCCTTGAAGCGGAAGTTGGCGGAGGCGTCGGTGATGGTCTTGATGCGATTAAAAATATGTTCTTTTTGTTTTTTTGTTGCCACACTAAGCGGACTTATCACGATTGTCGTTCAACCATGCATCATCCAGCAGCTCCCTAGCAGAACAGCGATCTTCAGGCCTCCACGTCATCATTTTCCGCACAAACTGCAAGAAACGAGCTTTATCCTCTTCCTCCAAGTTTTCCTCCGACTGCTCGAGGCTGTCATCAGGCAAGCTGGTCGTACCAACACAATTGCCTGGGGCGTGGGAGTGAATTGAATCAGTCCATAGATCAGGAATTGTGCTCTAAATGAATCTCACCTTGTGCATCGAAGTACTTTGAAGGCGTGTCTGTTTCACTGCGACTCAGAAAATCGACCTGCGGAGCACCAAGTGGCGAGGTCATATGCGCGAGGTGGTACAAATTCAGCCGTTTGCCTTCTGGTCCTCCAGTCGTCTTGAACATATTCTTATCCTCGAACATGTTCCAAATCTACGAACCAGTGAACGATCAAGTAATCAGAGGCGCACTCTCGTACCATTACACCAAAGGGGCCAGATATCCACCTTCTCGTTCCACGGCATGTCGAGTATAACTTCCGGCGCACGATATTGATACGGCTGGATGTCCCCGGTGTACGTTGCGCGCCCGTATCGCGCTTCACCAAAGTCGCAGAGGATTGGTCGGCCGTAGTCCGACGTGACGATTTCTCTGGATAAAAAGATGACGCGATCGCCAGCCACTTTCCGCGCACTTGGGCTCATTTGTTCTCCTTTCTCGAAATCTTCGAAAGCGGAGGTGTCATCCAGATCAAGGAGGACATTTCTCTCCTGAATATCTGAAAGGCACGGAACGCATAGGACGAGCTCGGAGATGGGAAAAAAGTGTGAAAGAGAAATTGAGACGAACCGGCATGAATTACTTTTGCCTCTGAGTGCAAGAAGTCGAGCGCAAGAAGGATATGTGTCAAAACGAGCTTCAGCAACTTCTCAAGCAAGTTCTCTTCAAGAAGCTTTTTGCGAAATGTGGAGAGGGTTACCCCCATTGGCTTGTGAACAAGGCATTGGAACGAGCTAGAATGTGAAGGTGCGTGATTGGTAGGTTGCAAGGACGGCACGTGCTCGGAAGTGAGATCGAGCATGTGTGGATGAGCAACCGCCCGACGTGTTTTGATTTCGGGAGGTTGTTGATGTGTTCGAGGACCGAGAGCTCGCGTTTGACTGTGATGGCGTTTTGGGTGCAGACTTTGACGGCTACGTAGCGATGCTCCCTGTCAATGCATCATCAACAACAAAATGGCAGTACTTTGTACAAGAGAATCACACAATGTCGCGGCAAAGCCAAACCGTCGAATACGCACCATAGCCAAGTTTACCAAGGACCTGGTACCGCGACTGGAAAACCTCTCCTAATCGTACAAGGTAGAAATGCTTTGGGTCATACCACGACAGCGTCTCTTCTTCGATAGGTCGGGAGGGGTCGAGTATCTGAAAGCCGACTCTGGAGAGCAGACGAGGCGGTGAAAGTGGCCTTGGTTGACTCGTGTTGGAGCAGCGGAGGTTGTGTGCGAAGTTGAGCCTGGGACGCATTTTGAAAAGTGGAAAGTGCGATAAAGACGACCTGGGACAACTTGCAGTGAAACGCGATCTTACAAACGAATGCGTGCCCTTGACGACGAGATGACAGGTCCGTTCGCAGTAGTGAGGCGAGGGAGCCAAACAGAGGCATTGGAGGACTGAGTGTTGGCGGTCAAGGTTGTAGAGGCGGCGACTCCGAGCAGGCCAGAACTCGGAACCGACGCCAGAGTCGGACGATTGGCAATATTGTGTGTTTTGACAATAAAGGGTACGAATGAAACTGATGGTACCGCACAACACGCCAGACAGAAACGGAACGGGCTGCTGCAGGTGGGGATCCAGTGACCCCTGTATAAAAGGGCAGGTATCATGCCTCTATTCGCTGTGTGGTGTACAGTATTGCACGCACAAGTATTGTGGTGGCAAGAAGCAGCGAGGATGACGTAGCCGATTGTGCTAAAACTGAATCCTTAATGAACAAAGGTAAATACGAAAATGTTATATGCATTTGCGGGTCACTATACTGTATCGGTTGGGTAGTGACACGCGAGTATGAAAAGGGTGATGAAGCGGATATTGTAGGCAAACGTCGCGGTCAGGAAATTGTCATAAATTAGGAGAGCCAAGATCCAGTAAGTAGGGCTCAAACGTCAACCGTCAGTCACTTGCAGAATGTTATAGGTGTAGTTCGCCCCTTCGGATATTCGCCTGCGTCTCCTTGATAGATCACCCCCCATTCAAGTTTATTGTTTAGAAGGCATGCCCTGCGTTCCCATAAGGGTATTCTTATTCTCTTGTTTGCCTTAACGCAAGATCGCGAACTGATCGCGACCTCGACTTTGGAAAACAAAAGACTCTTTGTGTTTGGTTCCTTCGCGTCAGGCTTATATTGCTGGTGGCTCCATTCACCCCCAGTATTTAGGCTATTCTCCCTCCACCATCTTGCACGCCGGCGTGCTGCAAACTCCGACTGGAAGCTTGAAGCTTGAAGTCCACACGTCCATTAATGCCTTCTTACTTTATAGATCCAGAGAGATGCTTCGAAGTTCCTTTCCTTGTTCCTCTCCCGAACAAGGATGCAATGGCTGTTCGCCTTGCAAGCATTCGCCTAATCACCAGAAACGCAAGGGAGAGGCAATCCCTCTTCTGTGCTGAACACCGGCGAATGCTCTCCACCAGACCTACTCAATATCGCGATAAAGCCAAGGCAAACATGGATTGTGGCCGGCTCAAACGATTCGTTGGCAATCTCACTGAACATTATTTCGACTACCTAAAATTCCACCAGGAGTGTTTGAACGATCTGTCCCCCCTCGCTATTCAGGTTCCATCATTGCGTTCCCCTCTGAGCCCACCGTCACCTTGTTTATTGTGCGTAGTCCTCTCTCAACACTTGTAATGATTTGATACCAACCCTATTCAGTGGACCTCCAAAGCAAGGTGACTTTAATGATATCATCAGGAGCAATCTCTCGTGGGCCCAATTCGCTGCTCCGGCGCCTGCAGGGTGGCGAGAGCGATTTCTCCACGAACGACAGTGGGAACTTGAAGTCGAACACCGTGCCTGGAATGTCTACTCAGAAGAGGAGCGAGAGGCTGAGTATACTGCTTTAGAGTTGCAGCGACGTCACCTCGAGACCTGTCTTCGAGCGGATACGAAAACTCCCATACCACTGCAGCGGAAACGCCCCATTCCCCTCCCCCCCACCACTCCGTCTCCAGTATTGAAAGTGAATCCCTACGATCAAATCGAGCAGAAAAAATGCGGCAGCATGGAGCACTGTATGCTTCCACCTACCAATGGTATACGATCGAGTCCTCTTGCTTTCGTGAGTAGAAAATGACAGCGCAGTAATAGTGCAGCTTCCAATAGAGCGAAAATCGTCACTTGCACGCTGCTCAAAGCGGCAGCGTCCTTCGTTGCATGTCATGATTCCTGATACGAATCATTTCAAACCTTGGCTTACCAGCGATCGCTTCTGCGATTCACCGCTGGTACGTTTCATGGGATTTTTTCCCCATATACTCAGTGTTGATCATCGCTCTCAGTCAGCCATACGAACGGATGCCCCTCACCCATCTGTTCTTCTTAATTCGAATGATGTTCGTGCCTATCTCGATGCTGTGCATGGGCCACACAGAGTCATATCTGAGCCCCAGTCTCCTCAACTAGCCTATCCTTTGTCTCCACAGCACCAGCAGCAGCTATTTCCGTCCAAATTGGTGATAGAGATTTCAGCTGAACGAATACCGCCAAGACTTACGACCCGCCATAACGCCCGGACGTCTCCATTATCATCCCCTTCAAACTCTGTCGTACTGTTTTCCCGCCCAATTACGGCATCTGCCACCACAGTATCCGAACTACAAATTCATCAGCCCCGACCTGTGTATGCTCTGAAACGTCAGGCAAGTCCGGATTTGATCCCTGAGTTGAATGTCTTCCCAAAGGTATGACTTCCCCACACTTCCGTGTATGTACCATGCCTAACCAAACGTCACCATAGAAAGCGCGCCTAACAATTTATACATCAACGATCCCTTCTCATGAAACCCTTGCAGCGAACCTGTACTCACCATGATTCCTTATGCTTTCGTTAGACTAGTGCTCAGTATAGTATTACTGCAAATCCCTATATGTTGATCTTACCCCCAGCTACACCTATAGCGACCCAACGGACTTTTACCCTTGTATTTTCTGTGTATTCACCGAAGCCCCCGTTCTACCTGGACCTTTGTATCCCTAGATATTTCGCAATGTAATGATGCCCGCTGATCCGATGGATTGATGGCGCTGGTGCATCACGCTACTTGATGTCACGTCTGCTCAAAAGTCAAAAAGTCACATCAGTTATCTGTTACTGTAATATCGTGATCAGTACGTCTCGAGACATGCCGGATCCAACGACACAAGCAAATTACCTACAAGTCCGCACTACTCATGTCGACTTCGACTGGACTCTGGACTTTGTAAAGCAAATTGTGGAAGGGTCCGCAACACACACAATTCTGACCCAAGAAGAAGGCGTAAAAGAAGTAATGTACATGGCTTTCTATTGCTTCTGGGGACAGCGGATTAATGCTGACAATGTTTTGCCGAAAGTTTTGACACGTCAGGACTGGAAATTAGTAAGGTCCTGGTGGAGGAACACGAGGTCGAAGTATGTCGTTCAGCTAGCTATTCACTTCATCCAATTTATGCTCGAACATCCAAGTTCTCCCTTGGTGTAAAACATGAAGTTATGGGTTCGGCTCTGAGCATTCCCTTAGCTCGGGGAACTCGGTCGGGTTCCACAGTGAAGGTCACGATATTTTACAGAACAACGAAAGACAGCACGGCGCTCCAATGGCTGGCTAAGGAGTAAATCCTGCTCGAGTTATCGCACGACATAAGTATATTCACGAGAAGCACGTCTTCAGACAGACGCAAGGAAAGCAATTTCCGTATCTCTTCAGCCAGTGTCAACCGATATATGCGCGTGCTTTGGCGCCATTGCAGGGTGAGATCTATATCTGACGTGATTTTGCCTTGCGGGTTCACATCACATGTAGATACACCTTCGTTAAAAATTGTGTGTGGTTCATAAAACACACGGTGCCGTCTGACTTGCTCTCAGACATATACGGCAAGGGTCGCATCCGTACTGCCAGTCCTGCTCTCGGCCATCCGCATCTCACCTCCCTCTGAGGGTCCCGCTCACGATGGAAAAACCATCGGGAAGGATGTTGTCAGTTATGTATACGAGCAGGTACGAACAACGTCTGCATCCCAAGGTTGAACAATGTTTGACCTCAACTAAATAGTCAGTCGGGATCCCATCCTATCTAATCGCTATCGCCGGTGGGAATCTCCGTTACAAACCCTTCCCTGCGATTGAAGGAAGGAGTTGGAAGAGTGGCGTTTGGGCAGAGCCTGAGTTGTTAGATGCCTGCTACTGGGAGTTCAGCGAGGACACTGGAAGGTCGCTGTCCGGTCTCTTTCTGTTCGGCAGACGATTGAAGCTCTACCCATGACCAGGTTCCTCGCTAAAGAAGAGGACATTGTGGGTCCGTACAAATTTGGAGTTTACGATGTCTTGGTTCTTCCGCCATCCTTTCCGTATGGAGGCATGGTGCGTCACCTGAAACCCTCCATTCTTGGGATTTGGCGATTTTCGTTGACGTACTGAGAAGGAAAATGCGTGTCTTTCCTTCTTGACGCCCAGTATTTGCTTTTTTCTAACTCATTTTTCAATCGCTGATCATTCCTCTTAGCACTTGTTACTGGGGACCGCACGCTGGTTGACGTTGTCGTGCATGAATTGACCCATTCTTGGTTCGGGAACGGCATCACGTGAGAGCTCCGTTTTATGCAGAATCAGAATGAGACTGACCCATCTCACATGCAGGCATGCCGAGGCAACCCACTTTTGGCTCAACGAAGGGTGGACAACATACGTTGAACGCCTTCTCCAACAATTTCTTCACTCTCCCGCAGAGCGTGGATTTCAATATGTCATTGGTTCCACCGCCCTGAACGAAGCTCTGCAACAATACGTGGATAAACCGAAGTACCAGCGCTTGGTCATCGATTTCGAGCCTGGCGAAGACCCCGATGAGGCATACAGCAGCATCCCATATGAAAAGGGTTCTAATTTCCTTTTCTACTTGGGTGTGTTTGTCGCTCTCGTGCAACGCTTTTAGTCTCACGTATTTTTTAGAAAAGACGCTTGGAGGCTTGGATGTCTTCTCGCCCTATATCCGCGACTACGTTTCGACGTTCCAAGGATCAAGTATTACAACATCGGACTGGAAAGCGCATATTTATGCATACTTTGAGAAACACGGCGGTCAAGAAAAAGTTGACGCGTTGAATAGCGTTGACTGGGACGTGAGTTCGCGTTCGTCCAGACATCGTTTTACAATACTTGAATTGGTCCGCTTCCCAGGCTTGGTTTTACGGCGAGGGCCTAAAGCTTCCGGTGGAACCGTCGTATGACACGACCCTCGCCGAGTCTGCCTATAATCTTGCAGCGCGATGGGACGCTTCACGGTCCGTCTCTGATATAGATAAGCTAAATTTTGCCGCATCAGACGTAGAAAACTTCAATTCAAACCAAAAGAGTGAGGCCTCAACGGTTTCCACTTTTTCCGCTTCTTTAATCTCTTGTAGTCGTATTCCTCGAACGTCTCGCGACACACGCTGCCTTACCCCCATCTCACGTGCAGCATCTCGGTTCGCTCTATGAGCTGGCCTCGTCTGCGAACGCCGAGATCCGCCTACGTTTCTATAACGTTGCACTCAAGGATCCTAGCTCGTCGGCGGCGCGAGATCTTGCCAACGACGCGCTCAAATGGGTGACCGGACGTGATGGCACCGGCGTAATCAAAGGTCGAATGAAATTCTGCCGTCCCACGTTCCGCGCAGCGAGTAAAGTCGATTCCGTTCTCGCGAAGGAATACTTTATGCGTTCGAAGGAAGAGTTCCATCCGATTGCAAGGAAATTGATTGAGAAGGTAACGGAAATATCCTGTCTTTCACCACGTTATTTGCTGATGGTTTCGAAAGGACCTTGCATCTGCTTAGGTGGTAATTGGTCAAGAAACAGGTTAAGCTTTGTGTTGAGGAGGGACTCGAGCGCATAATGGCCAAAAGATTGCTGGCTATGTTATCCTTGCAGGTATCTAGATTCCTTATGTAGTATTGGCCACAGGTAAGTTTTCCGAACACTGGCCCAATAAAGCTCCTTCGAGTAGTTGTACGAGTAATTAAGTTTGTTCTCAGATTAGCTACTGAGTGCTGAGTGGTAGGTATTGTCAACAAAGAGTGCGATAGTCTACTTGAAACTGCCCCAGATGTCTCCAAATACGTCCTCCTTGTTCTGGGGTTGCGTGTTTCTTCGAGGCGTCGATGATGCAAAGAGGCCAACATGCGGACCCGTAGAGTTACCGGACCCTCCCCAAATATCACTTCCTGAACCAAGTAAAGATGGCTGCTGCGTAGTGGGAGCGCTCCAAGCATTCGGCTGGATAGGTGGAACGGGGTTGCTCCAATTATGCCCGACATTCCAATCCGTACCGGATGAGGCCCCAGTTGCATTACTGAATGGGGGAAGAGGTTGAGGTTGCGATTGGGCCGCTGACGCCTGCACCCAGGGTGAGGGCGCGGCCGGCGCGGAGAAAAGTGAGAGAATGTCTTGCTTGGCATCTTTTTTGGGCGCATCTGCTGTCGCCGGAGTGGCATTTACAGGCGGTGCATGGAAATCTAGCGAAAAAAGGTCATTTTCTAGAGCAGGGGTAGCGGTGGGAGCGGGGGCAGTAGCTGCAATAGCTTGAGTGGGTACTGCTTGGGAGGTCGTCTGGCCCCGCGCGTACTGAGTGGAGAGTAACTGGTGTGGTTGTGAATGTCGTGTCGTAACAGCAGGTGTGATAGTTGGGGCAGAGGGCTGACGAGCTGGAGGATTCTGCTGGTTTGTGCGCTGCGACGTTGGGCCCGGAATGGGGGTTGGCGAAGGTTCAGAGGCAGTTTCCCTCGTTGACGGACCACCTTCGAGAACGCTAGGATCTGAAGGAGGGGGCCCATCTAAGGCCCAGCGGCGGGATTCATACTTTGATCGAATGAAAGAGTCTATTTTGCTGAGGTCAAGATAACCATGTCAGATAAACGCACTAAAGTCAACGATATTGACTCACTGATCCGGTGGGACATGTCCAGGTTTGAGATGCGCTTCCCAGTAGAGATTAGCAAGGCGATTTCCCCACTTTTGGATGTTCTGTTTCTCATGTCCACAAAATGAGATGGTGTGAGGAGACACGAAACACAGACCTCCATCTGCTCAGGTGTCCAGGCATCGAGATCAATCGACTTGACTTTGCTGATATGCGTGCCCATGCCGCGGTGAATACCAGAGCAGCGAATACACAGAAAAACACCACTAGTAAACCACATGAGGTTGTAGAAAAAACCATGTGTGTATATATGAAAACGTACATATTCCAAGAGGCCCAACGGGGGTCTATGCACCTGAGGGTCAGAGTCGAACGAAGGAACCAAAAGATGGACACACCATTATGTTTGCAATCGGCACAGACTCTATTTTCCGAGCGTTTCACCAGCTCTCGAAGAGTGCGCGCATGTCGCTCTGTTGTGGCTTTGTCCTGGGGAGACATGTTGCGGTAAATTTCTCAGGCAGTGGGCGTCAGAGTAAAGGCAGGGCCAACCCGTGACCCTGACGTATACGTGTAACTACTGTCATTCCCATTCCCAAGCCACAGCACACGCATCTCACCGCAACGACCCACCATGTCCGCGTCTGCCGCAGCGAGAGCCGAAGCTCGAAAAAAAGCCATTCTCAGCAGGGGCACTGATCGCCTTTCGAGGCTAACTGCGTCCGCGAGGGGAGATGATGCACCACAATTCGCTCACGCTGGTAAGTTTCGTTGGCTGTGTACTGAACCAGCTATTCACGATACTAGTAGACCCACCACCACCGTATTCCTCACCTAGCGGAAGTCTTGCCAATTTCATTGGCGAGGGTCCTCTCGCACCCCCCGCAGTATCTGATCGACCGCCTCGTCGCGCATCTGGTCCTCATTCGCCTCCCATTGGCACCGCGGGGGTGGCCAGCTCATCTCCAGATCCGTCCACTTGGTCGAACGACCAACGACAACAATTCTTGGAGGCTCTCCTTGGCAGTACACCACCTAACGAACCGCATCCTGCTAGCGTCAATGCCCCACCCGGCGCCGAGTCCGATGACCCACTACTCGCACTCATGTCCAGCTTGGGTGTAGGAGATGGCATATTCCGGGGTGCGGGAGGTGTATCCCAGTCCCAAGCGAAGAAACCGAAATCACTAGTTCAGAAGTTGCTGCCACTTTTACACCTCATTTCCGTGTGGACCCTGGTAGCATTTTTCATCTTTTGGCGGGAGCCCGAATCATTTCAAGCCCGGCATTCTGCTATCGTTTCTTCGGGAAATGTATGGAAGAGATGGGCCCAGTTGGCCAGCAGCCCATCTGAGCAGAGTTCTTGGAGTATAGAGATAGTAGTGAGCCTTTCGTTGACCGTTGCACCCCGATAATCCCAGTCTGACATCGGTTACAGCCATTTTTCTGGGCGTTCGTTTCTTTAGAGCTTGCACTGCACTCACTTCGCATTATCTTTGGCTTTGTGAGTCCAGCCTAACGACTCTCGCACTGCCCAGCCAACTAAATCGCATTTGTAGGACTCGTTACAACTTCCAATACTTCTGTCATTCGCTCTCAGCCACCTCCCAAAACCCCTTCCTTCCATCTTATTGTACTGCTCGAGATACTTAAAACTGGTTGGAACATTAGCAGACGATCTCGCAGCTGTTGTAGTTGCAATTGGTCTGTTTGTTGCAGCATCAAACTTTTACGAAAACTGGTCCCTTACTTGAATGACCTCTATGTGTATGCCGGTGTAGAATACATCCGAATCCGAATGGTAATTTTGAGGGAAAAGCTGTCACGAGCTTTCACCAGGCTTAAGAAGACACGAAGGGCTATGGAAGCACAGCTGCAGCACCAGTTGCAGGTCGTGGTGTTGGGGGCAGTTGAATTTGTGGCGGCTCATCGATGATAGGAAGCCCGGCCTCTTCACGCTCCGTCTTCCAGCGCGTCCAGCTATTACCACCCGCCGTATCCATAAGTTCTTGGAAGATTTTTGAGGACCACTTATTGTGAAGGTTGAAGCTCTGTTTACCCCCATCAGCTACGTGTGGTGGCGGGGGGAAGTAAGACTTCATGTACGGCGTTGAATAGCGAATGGAGGCTCACAAAACTCCAATACAAGCTCAGGGTGCCAAGTCTCGTCCTTTGTCTTTGGGAGTTTGTTGACCTGAATGTCAATCTTTGGATTTGCATACCGTATCCTAGGCAAGTCTTCCTTCAGAAAATGACTATTGGGGGTACGTTTGGTCAACTGTTAGTTGCTCTGTGCTAAACTTGGAAATGACATACCGCGCACCGAAATGGTCATTGCGCTGTGCAAGCGTGAGGATGATGCTTCTAACCCCAACTAAGGTAGGTCGCGGTGACTTGTTCAGATTCTGCAGAATTTGGGAGAGGCGCGAGGGCCCTGGAAGCGGCTTGGGCATCGTTGAGGAAAGTGCGTGGTCTGTGGTGTCACGGTCGCGCGATCTCGTGTGCGTGGCGGACTTGTTTGATGTTGTGTGTTGCCGACTGTTCCAATACCGTTCCATTCCATCCGACTTTATTCACTGGGCAGCCGCAATTCTCCCACTGAATCCCTGAATATGAGCGAAGATGATACACTGGTTCGACGTCGTTCTCGTCGTAGCACCGCGGGTAACCGGTGTGTAGCTAATCTGGTTCATTTGGGGACTCTATGAACGTAGAGACAGCATGGAGGCGGCGCTCGCAGAGCTCAGCATAGAAGATGTGAAAGACGAGATGGACGACAAGGACTTTGTCGTTGTTAGAGGTGGGTATCATATTCTCATTTTGGATTTCTCTGACAGTTATTTCGGTAGACGAAGAAGACGTGTTTGAGTCTGACTTTGAAAGCACGGATGAGGAGGCGGAGGTAGCACAGCAAGCCTCTGACACTGGAGAGAAGTTAGTAAAGGCTGAAGAACGTAGGGAGAAGAAGGTGAATACCTTCCGCATTTCTTCGACTGGTCGAGTTACTATCTACTACAGGTTGCACAAAGCCGCTTCGAGAGAGCCGCCGCTGCCGCCCACGCCCGCCAAAAGGTGACCTTCAACCCAGAGATATATGATGATGCCGTAGAAGAGCCTTCTTCTGTGGCCGCAAAGAAACGGCGGCGCGTGTCTCTCGGTCTCGCAATTGATGCAGAGACTGGGGAAGTTATCAATAACGCACAGCGCCAAAGCCGGCGCCTGCATACTATTCTAAACACAAGCGCCACTGCACAACGAATGAAAAAAGATGCTGAGGACAAGAAGGTGCGTTTACTCCCGTTGCATCAGTGTTAGCAGGTTCTATCAAAGTATATCACGATATCTAGTCGATCCCAAAAAAGTCGAAATTCAAGGCGCGTGCGCTAACCCAGGACGAGCTTATCGCGCGCGCATTGGACATGGAAGAAGGAAATATCGTCGAGCATAGGAACTACCTCTTTGTCGAAGAAGAAAAAAGGAAGCGAGCACATGCGGTTCGGACAACCATATCCGGCCCCCTTTTGAGGTGGATCAGTCGCCATGAGACTATTTCAACGCCGGTCGAGACACGGAACGTCCCTGGTATGTTGAGCTGCTTCATTTCTAGAATACTTCAATACTCACTTGAGAAGATGGGGAGAATGGCGCATCAAGCTCAGTGCCCAGCGGTTCGGGTGCAGAATTAGCAACCCCACAACTCACAGATAGTGTAGATGCATCACTTCGGACTGATTCACCCAAACTTCACACGGAAAATATATCAAAGAATTACGTGATCCATGAGACCTCCCAGGACGAGTCAGCAACGCGACCCCAGTGGAAGGACACCATGGCAGCGATGTTCGGTGATCATGTTAAGTGGGAAGATGTTAAAGCATACGTGAGCAGAGGACGACCACTTTGTGAGTTTTACCTTCTTTTTCGCATCCATAACTCTGATGTGGAACCATGTGTCCAGCTCGACCAGTACAGATATGTCCTGTGACAGGCCGTCCGGCGCGCTACCTCGATCCCCGTACCAACGTCCCATACGCATCACCAGCAGCCTATCGAACATTGACCATGATCTTGAACCACGAATATGTCTGGAGTTCTTCTCTGGGGTGTTATGTCACTCCCCCGGAAAGGTCTATGCTTTCTACGAAGTCTGATGGATCTCCAAAAGGTGACGGTAGCTAGGCCGTTTGCGAGCTAGCTCTTCACCTATAGCTGTCGTAGTGCGGGTGTTGCGCTCGATGTGCGTCATATCGTAGTGACGTGGATTTGATGAGCACGCGATAATAGCCGCAGTGATACTTATGGATGGGGCGGCATTACCAGCAATGCAGAATGTGCCCCTACATCTTTCTCCATCCTAAGTGAACTTTGATCCCTATACCCATATTGTATCTACATTCCTAACCAGATGTCGATTCGGTGTAGGGTCAGCTTGCTGACGCGTGTATAGACGCGTACACAAGCGTCAACAACGCGTCATTATAAAATACCAATTGTCTAAGTTACTGCAGTCAATCTGGAGAGATCTTAACCATGAAGGCTTTTTCGGACAATACTGCTCGACCCTGGACTGGCCAGTCTCGTGCAACGTCTGTTACTCGCCCTCGCACTGGCCAGTCTCGCCCAGGCACAACGCAAGCTCCAACTACGGCTGCGGTTTCGCGATACGACCCTAAGTTTATCATTGCCTTACTGGAGGGTCGTGGTGTCGCACGGGAAGTTGGCATGGCCGCGCTTGACCGCGATACTGGTCGTGTCGTGTTGATTCAGGTAGTAGTTCTTGTGGCCGTACACCGTGATATCGGTGCATGTGCTGATGGCCAGACATAGCTCGCCGACTGCCAGACATATGTGAAAACGCTTCATCAGATGCACCTCCACAATCCAGTCCTTATTCTAGTTCCGGATACTTTTCTATCCTCAAAGGACAACTTGGGTGCGTCGTCCGGAAGCACGCCGAGCTCGACATCCCTTCTCGTACAGTGTCTTTTTGATGAATTCCCTGCGGTTCCTGTTGAACCCGTACTGCGGAAATACTGGAATGAAGATGCTGGTATGCCTTGCCTCTATTTTATAGCCAATAGTTCTTCTACTGTGGCCCACAAGGCCTAGAATTTGTGTCTCAACTCTGCGTTCAGGATGAAGAACGAGCAGCTACGATCGTGGCAGTTTCACGGAAGTGCGCATATATGCGCATATTTTGTCGATTTCACACACCCTGATGCCCTCTGGTCAGATACTATGCCCTGTCTGCCGCCTCTGCCGTATTTAAATACGCGGAAATCAAGCTGAATACACAGTTTGCGGCCGGGTCACTGCGCATCCGTTTTATCCCCGTCGAGGGGACAATGATGATTGATCCGGAAACAGTACGCAACCTCGAGATTGTTGACAATATGGGTAACGCAAAATCACCCCATTCTCTGTTTGGGTATGAATATATAAATTCCTATCTTGGCTTGAGAAGTATTCACTTCTCTCAGCGTTCTTAATCACTGCTCAACTGCCATGGGGAGACGGCTCTTACGAGCGACCTTGTTGGCACCGGTTACAGGCATGTCTAGACGTTGCTCCCATACACTGTGCCGCTATCGTTGACTTATTTCCAGTCGAGGCCGCGCTAGAAGCGCGGCTGGATGTCGTCGGAGGTATTCAGTACTATTCGGTGCCCGCTGATATATTATGACCTTGTTGTTGAATCATTTTCAGAGCTGGTTCAATCAGAGGACCGGTTTACAGAGATCAAGAGTGCTTTCAAACATCTGTGCAAAGTGGATATCGACAAACTCATCGTCTCAGTATGTTCGAGCTCTTACGCCCCTCTCTTCGCCTTTACCAAGCAATGTGTAGCTGGCATCGAACGAGACTCGTGAGACTAGTTCTGCGCGTACGGCCTCATCACGGGTGACGCAGATGCTCAATCTGCGGGATGTCGTGCGGAATCTACCATCATTGGAGAAGGCTCTCATCGGGTCGAAGAGTCAGCTCTTGCGAATTATTCGTGATGTGAGCTACGGAGCTCCCGCACCCGTCCACAATTTGAGCAGCTCTCGCAGATGCTTTCTGATGAACGCCTAGTCAAAATTGAACACTTCGTTTCTGAGAGCTTGAACGAAGATGCGTCACTGCAGAAAGTGAGGTTCCCTCCAGCAAGGGCAGAAAAGGACCAACTCCCTCTTTTCAGACAGGAATCGGCGCCATCAACGCTCGCGTGTACGCCGTGAAGGTGACCATATTGTTGTCCTTTCAAGTAACAAGATTCACGCCATTTAGGCGAATTGTAATCCTCTTCTCGACGTTGCTCGCGAGACCTACAAAGAGAACGTTGGGGATATTTATGCGTTGCATCACAGTCTCAACGAGAAGCATGACCTGAACATACAGCTCGTATACCAGGAATCAGGTTTTCTCTTCGCCGTTAAGAAGGGAGATCTTGTTGAAGGGAAGCTACCCTGGGGTTTCATCAATCAATCTATGCAAAGGGGTAAATGCTTGTTTAATAGCATGGAGCTAGTAAGGACATCCCGCGGAAAGTTATTGATTCGAACTTATCCAATGACAGAAAAAGCGCAATGCTAGGATGAAAGATGCCCTTGATGAAGCTCTTATTCTAAGCCATTCGTAGCTAAGCCCTTTCTTCGAACCCTCTCTCCGTTCTTGATGAACACATACCAGAACTATCAAGAATCTTGTTTCTGAGATCCTGACGGATATCGGTGCCCTCTATAAAGCCTCCGAAGCAGTTGAGTCTTCCTCTGCATGTCACAGTGTTCGCTGATTCGTGACAATTTTGACCCAGATTGCAATGTTGGACATGCTGTGGGCTTTTGCTCACGTCTCTATTAGTCGGTCAAAAATTCCTTCCCTTAAAGTTTAATATTTATCGTATCCTCATCAGTGAAGAATTACGGTGACAGCTAGGTCCCCAAAATATGTGTTTGGCTCTGATTACCTTTCTAGTCCGACCCGAGTTTACTGGTACACTTGCAATCAAGTCTGGGCACCATCCCATCTTAGAGAATGTGCAATCAGCGGGAATGCTCGTCCCTAACGACGTGTATTGTTCCGACTGCACAGCGTTCCAACTATTGCAGGGACCGAAGTGAGTGAGCCGGTCAACCACTGGCATGCGCATGATCTTACACTTCCTAACTTTGACAGCATGTCTGGTGTGTTGCTAGTTGGTGGAATTATCCATGTCTTCTCACCCCATACAGGGAAAAGCACCTATCTCAGGCAGATCGGGTTATTGACAGTCATTGCCCAATGTGGCTGTTTCGTCCCAGCGGAGTACGCGAGTTTCCGGTGAGCCCATCTTCCAGCTGTCGCCACTACAACTGATCTCCACTTTTCAGCATCCACGACAAGCTCTTAACGCGTCTCTCGAATGACGATGACATTGAGAAAAATCTGAGCACGTTCGCCAATGAAATGGCGTCGTCTGCAATGATTCTAGGCCTTACTTCTTCACGATCGTTAGTTCTGATTGACGAGCTGGGTAGAGCCACGTCCCCAAAAGAGGGCGTAGGCGTCTCCCATGCGATCGCCGAAGAGCTCATCAAACTCAAAGTGAGTCTTGCGAATAGGATAGGAGCGCCTAGCCCAACTCACGCATATTTTAGTGTTTCACTTTCTTTGCTACGTATGATAATGTCTTGCGCTCTTTGTAGTCACAGGTTCAAGCAGGTCCCACAGCCATTTTCGCGAGCTTTCTGTTACACTGTCTCGCCAGCCGACAGTTGTTAAGTAGATGCGTCAGCATTCATGTTACTGTGGACGTACTGACCTCTTCCGAGCTTGCATTTATCCGTTCAGGTATGTTATCTGGGGAGAATGATGACCGACTCTCATGCAAAGCAGAGGTCGCGACTTTCGAGTTCCAATATTGGATTGACTTTTACGTACAAGTATGCATGAGGGGCTGTTTGTCCCTCCCGTCACAATCTTATGGTGCTTTTTAAAGGATAGTGAACGGTCTGGCGGATGAAGTGGAGCATTACGGTTCAAATTTTCCACCCCTCTCTAAGTTGTTCTGGGGGAACTCATCATCAGTGAAACTCAGGCCTTCAGCTGGCACGCTTAGCGGACTTGCCAAAAGACGTGCTTATAGAGGCTGGGGAAATCGCGCAACGTCTATCTGATGACTCGGCGCAAAGGGACGAAAACAGCGAATCTATCAAAGTTGCGCAAAGGCGGAAGGCTGTTCTAAAGGTACACTGCGTATTCGATTTATTCTCGTCTTTTGGGTCGTCATGACTTCTATCTCTAACAATTTGTGCGTTTCCAAGTTACGAACAACTTTGACGCAAGCCCTAGAGCATTCAAGGCTCCCAGAAAGAGATTTCCTAGCTTATTTGATCGCTTTGCAGGAGAAGGTTACCAAGGAACTCGCCAATACCCTTCCGTGATCCCTTCAAGATATAGTATTACCAACGTGACTATCGTATTCCATGCCCTCCCTCATGGTGTCTGCGCGTTCAATTGAGCATCGACGTAATCCAGAAATAATCAACCCTTAACTTGGTCTGAACTGGTCGTCCAGGCGGAATTTCCTTCATCGTAGTTTAGACGTATTCGTAATCCGAATTTTCGCCATGTGTGATAGCCAGCCAAACAAAAAGTTCCAATGGTTACTTGACGAAGCTATGAAAGAGTACAGGACATGATGAAGCGCTATAAATTTGAGAGCCTTACCCTATATTGAATTTGATCTCTGGTGATGCGTCTCAATCTGTGTCGGACCAGCAGAGGGCAAGCCAGACCGACTTGACATTAAAAGCGATAAAAAAAAACAAATAACACTGATAATGTTCACAATTCTTGATACAGTCGCAAACTTAGTTTTTGCACTCTCCGAGCACCATTCGAGACCTCTCTGTACAAATCCCGACGGAGCCCTATCGCGCGCTTGGACAACTCGCTCTGCGTCTGCTCGCTTGTTGCGACCAGGAGCTGATCGATAAGCGTATAAGGTAGCCATGTCGACATGGCGGTTTTTGGTGGATCTTGCGTGAGGCGCGACTCGGTCTATCGACGGACGACGGATAAGAAATACAGCAGTACGGACGGGTGATATTTTGGACTGAACGCACCTTGTGAATAAAGGACAAGGTGAGCTCCAGCGCCAGCTCAAGCATCTCAAAGCGCATACAAGCGCGGATGAGCCACTCTGGGTGGTGCTCCTGTTTTAACGCATACGGTAAGCAAATCCAAACGGAATGACACAGCCACGGGGCACGTACCTCCAATCTATGAATCAACCATGGAGGAGGGGTTGATGCACTTTCCAAGCCGGTGATTGTCTCAAAGACGACTTTTGAATACAGCAAATCCGTGTGTGGTCCATCGTGCCGTTCGAGGGACTGACGCAAGTACCGCCAACCACGATCGGAGGGTGTGCCAGCCCAGGATGTTACCTTATCGGTGAGCAACCAGTCCGTAGTGTCTTCAGATCTATGTTGCAATTCAGCAAAGCGGAAGAGGTGCGAGGGAATCGGAGCGACCCACAGAACGGCATCTGGGCTGCGACTGAGTCGCAGGCACTGCCTGGTCAGATGCGAAAACAGATCAGTCAAGTCAACCTCAAGAGTGCGGGCAGTGGCCATCGCTAAATTGAAGCGATTGCTTTGCACCAGTCGTAAGACGATGGATTCCGGAGAGCGTAGAGTCGCTGGTTGTGTGTGACGATCTTGATCGTTAGTATTTCATTCCCAGCGTGGGTTATTTCGCACTCACCGATCGCGCGGAATAGCTCTGGGTCTTTTCTGATGAGATTCAGCTGTGCACTCAATAGAGTGTACTCCGCGATAATATCCGAGAGTTTGACTATTTCCAAATCGCGCTTTCCACTGGCGAATCTGTCTTCGGGGATATGCTTGGTAAGTTTACGACGCTTTGGCTCC
>QLPC01003845.1:1245-14661 GCA_003314055.1 Lactifluus hygrophoroides | reverse complement strand
TTCCGAGAGCTTGGCCTGTTTGTTCCTGGCCAAGGTGCACATCTGTTCCCAGTTATGTATGTTTACGTCTGCCAGTCCGATTTCGCGGTGTAGCGCCCAGGTTAATCCTCGTTTGAAGATGTCATGCACAGCTTCGTTGTCCAGAGGGTAATTAGCCTTTCTCGCTAGTGCTGCAAAGGTGCTAATGTAGTGGTCAATATCCTGTCCCTGCATTTTGAGCTTTTGGAGCGCTGTCGCGGCATTGGTGGCAGCATTGACATCCATCCAATCCTGTTCAAAGTTGGATCTGAATTCATCCCAAACGTCGGCATGGGGAGGAGTCGGAACGGGTCTGACTGAGATCCATCCGATCTTCTGATGCTTCCATTCGGCGGTCGCCTGTCCTCGTATGTAAGTGAGAGCATGCGCAACCTTTCTATAGGGGTCTCTCATGACAGGGGTGTCTTCGTTGGTAAACTGATAGAGGATAAGCGCCTCCATCCATGCGTCTGCTAAGGGACGTTCCCCTTCGAAAGGTGGGGGTGGGGCGCCTTCCATTCGTCCATTCCCAAGTGCCGCAGCACCTTGTTGTCCTTGGGCATGTCCACTGGGCCCACCTGGTCCTCCTGGTCCTCCTGGTCCGCCTGGTCCGCCTGGTCCGCCTGGTCCGCCTGGTCCGCCTCCAGGAATGGGCGGTGGGGCTCCTCCACCACTACCTCCGGGTTGTCCTGAAGATTGTGTAGTGCTACCGAGGGGATTGAGTGCCAAATGAGCGGCGGTCTGCGTCGGGGCGATAGTAATAGTGCTCGTCATCCTAGGGTCTTCTGGGGCGTCAGAGTCGCTTTCTCTGTCTTTGGGGGTGTTCGAGTTGTCAGGGTCAGTACTGGTGGGTCGTGGAGTATCTTCTCCTTCTTCTAATGCTTGCAATAGGGGTTGAACGTCAAGCGCTGCAAGCTCTTCGGGTTCTACCTGAAGGAGGTCTGGGTTATAAGTACTTGGTGCAAGTCTGGTAGCTTCTCCTTCTTCGTCGTCGTCGTAGTCGCCTTTGTCTTGGTGGAAATATTTCTCGAACTCAAACCAGAGTCCGTATGTGAATGTGAGAGGGAATAGTCCTTCGTTGGAGAGGGTGTACCAACCACTCCACCTGACGATATGTCCTTCGATGTCGGCCCCTTTCTTCAAATGATAGACAGCTCTCTGTCCCTTCCAGTGTATAATGCGTCCTTTCGGAACGTCTTTGGGTCCTGCGCTGGGACACAGAAATGGGAGTGTGGGGTAGGAGGGTCTCTGTCCAAAGTTGGGGTCCCTCTGAGGCTGCTTTCCTTTCTTTGACCTCGGAGCCAGGGTTGAGGTCTGTTCTAATGTCACGCCTAAGTCCTAAGCATGTCCACAAGCCTAGCAAGGACTCGATACGTCCTCTGACTTGTCTTGGTCTGTTCCAAGCGAGGTCAAGCAATAAGCTTGAGGAGCGAGGATGTACACGATAAGAGGGATGACTTAGAAAGTATATCCATGAGGAGAACAGACCTAAGGCTACCTAGAGACGTCACAAGTCCTTAAGTAGTCCTACAGTGCATCCACCAGCGCTCCTTGTTAGGGTAGGACGTTCCCTTCTGTACGACTTGTACTTCTGTGGTTGGCAGAGACAAGATAACGTTCGTGGCTCAGGTTAAGAGCAAGAGTTCGGGTGGTTCACAAGATAAGAGGAGGGACTGGAATGCAGGCACCCAGTGAAGGAGTTCGAGTGTCAAGTCCTGTTTATTGAGAAGGACTAATCTGCAGTACAAGGCAGTATTCTACGGACTTATATAGCTATTGGTACAGTGATGTCATCGGAGCGTAACGGGGTCAGATGAGGTCATAGTGGGGCCTCTTAGTAAGAAGTGGAGCGAGATGAGTAAGAATTGGAGTAATGATGTCATGATGATGTAGAAGGCTGTGCGGCAAGTGGGGCAGTCATGGGGTCAATGAAGAGGGAAGGTGCACAGTCAGAAAAAAGAAAATAAGTCCAAGTACGTATCGTAACACTCCTAAGGCCCTTCCAGCATGTTCCACTGGCTTCCCTAGGCCTGTCCTGTGATCCAGTATCTGTCGAGTCATATATCCGTATCCAGTATAGTACAGAGGCCTTCCGAGGCCTTCGAGTCATGAGAAAAGGGTGCGCGTCATAGTCCGGTAAGTGGGGTACGAAGATAGAGGGCCTAGAGCCCTTACTGAGTGATAATGAGTCCGTAAGATAAGTACCATAGGTAAAAGGGGTCAGAAGTCCATCGGCATGTAGATAACAAGATAGCCCTCCGGATGCGAGGGTTACAACGTGTCTGAGAGAAAAGAACAGTCCGCAGAACCGTGACAGTCTGGGCATCGTGAACCACAGGGGAAGCACTACTTCCCTGCCCTCTTAAAACCCAATAACTATGATGTCGTTGGATGCGGCCATCCTGATGTAGATATCAAGGACCTCCCAAAACCTTCGCGGGAGGAATATATCTCTAATATCTGTCATCTCGTTACAGCGCCCAATGATGCTCAGTACCGTGCTCGACGCTTGGAAACTGGTATCTCGAAGCCTTCCATATTTGCTTCACTGGGCTGGTCATTTACTCTCGGGCTACCGCACTCTGCAGGCTCAGACATCATGCATCTGGGTGCACTGAATCTATCTGACCTTATGATTAGCCTTTGGCGCGGCACTATCGATTGCACCAAGCCAGACGACAAGTCTACTTGGGATTGGGCAGTGCTTCGAGGTGAAGTCTGGCAGGATCATTGAAAAGCAGTCACTAACACGCTTCACTACCTTCCTAGCTCGTTTGACCGCCCCCCCCGCAACATTGCAGAGAAGTTAACAAGCGGATATAAAGCTTGGGAGTTCCTGCTCTATCTGTATGGCCTGGGACCAGGGCTTCTCTATGGCATACTTCCTGATTTATTCTATGCAAACTACTGCAAGCTTGTCCATGGGATGCGACTCATGAACCAACACCGTATCACTTTGAACAACGTACGCGAAGCACATCGTGCATTATTGTCATTTGCGCAAGAATTCGAGATAATCTATTGCCAACGCCTGCCTACTCGTATACACTTCATATGGCCATGCATTCACTCATTGGTGCATCTGCCACGCGAGGTCACTCGCCTCGGCCCACCTGTGTGCTCCTCTCAGTGGACGCTGGAACGTACAATTGGGAACTTGGGAGAGGAAATAAAGCTGCATTCAAATCCATTTGCCAACCTGTCACAGCGGGGAATTAGGCGTGCTCGCATTAATGCCCTCAAAGCAATGATTCCAGAAATAGACGACAAAGAGCACAAGGAAACCCGACTACCTCGTGGAGCTAAGGACTTGGGACAAGGGTATATCCTGCTGCGTGCACACAAGAAGAATCCGCTTCCTTTGTGGGACTGTGAGGCAGAAGCCCTGTGCGAATACCTTGTTACTTTGATGAGGACTGAGATATCTGTGCGACGATGGGCAAAGCTTCGTATACCCACTGGCCAGAACTGCTACAGCGCATGGAAAGAGCTCCAGAAACCACTCGAGAGGCGCCGAACCGCTCATAATGCTAAGGTAGGAGGCACAGTTCTACATTGTGTATCTGCGCCATCGCACTTATTGCTCGTACATTGTGTCATTAGATCCTTCTGGATGGTGAAATACACATCGCAGAGGTGTACTTCTTTACTCATATTCTGCATGAGGGCCGTGAAATGGCTCTGGCACTCGTTTCTTTGTATTCTAGGCCAGATACATCGCTCCTCTCTCTATCATCACACACGTTATGGTCTTGTGAACATATGGGGGATTCGGCACTCAAATTCATCGACGTCACGACAATACAAGCTGTTGTATCAATGGTACCACACAAGCCGATCATAAACGGAGTAGAGGCAAGTAACCGGTTCTTTCTGGTAGAGAAACCAGGTTTGGACGTTGCATTGATAGCGGGGATAGAAGAGGAGATGCTGGGCAACGAGAATGAGGTTGCGGGCAATTAATACGATGCCATCACGTTATAAGGTGTCTTCTACCATAGCCACACGAATACACATATTCTTAGACTAATGTGCTCAGCCCATGCGTGTGCAACTACTGACATATATGCTGCGCGCGTGTACACTTATGAGCTACCTAATTTGGGAACTACCCAGGAACATCGCTAAGTTAGCCGGCTGTCCCGGGCTGGGCTTCGTACGTGCGATATGAGATGGTCTATATGAATTCCAAACCGTTTTGTTTTATCTCGCCTTTGCCACACACCAAAAAACACCCCACGAAAGTTGAAAATGTCTACCGGACCTTTCAATTTCCAAGCGATGCAACAGAATTCTACGATGTCCTTTAACGACGTCTACAATACCCCCGATCAATCTCATACATCCTCCTTGCCTGGGGCGCTTTCATATTCTTCTGGGACTTTTGGCTCTGTACAACCCACTCCTCTGGATAGCTCGTTACTCTCCCCTGCTCAGATAAACTGTGGTGGTTCTAGTGGTGCCACGGGCACGCTTGCGTCGAGTGTACTGGAAGTACACTCTCACGATCACGTGCACCTGCCCGTGGATGGTGCTGACTTGGTGCGGGACGGACTTATGCAGGATCAGGGAGCCGGAGCTGTGGGAGCTACCGGCGGATTGGTAAAGGACTAACATGAGTATGGACAGTGGCTGGATGGCCCTTAAGGCTATGCCAGCCACCGTGGCTTGATGGTTCCCGTACGACTCAGAGTGACTGTACCATATTTGTTAGGGTAGGACGTTCCCTTCTGTACGACTTGTACTTCGTGGATTGACAGAGGCAAGTCGTAGGTCGTTGCTCAAGCTAAGAGCAGAGTTCAGGTGGTTCACAAGTAGAGAGGAGGGACTGGAGTGCAGGCACCCAGCAAGGGAGTTCGAGTCAAGTCCTGTTTATTGAGAAGGACTAATCTGTAGTACTGGGTTGTATCCTACAGGTATATATAGCTAATGGTACAATGAGGTCATCGGAGTAAGGTGGAGTCAAATGATATCACGAGTGGGTCACTTAGTAAGTCTGACGTCAGGGAAGTACAATGACATCGTGATGATGTCATAATGATGCGGAAGGCTGTGCAGCAAGTGGAGTAAGAAGGGGGTCCGGTGATAGGAAGGTGCACAGTCAGGTGAAAAGAAAATAAGTCCATATTCGTATCGTAACATTATCCCCTTTTTAGGGATGATTGTCCCAATCAGCAATCGTAACCTTCATTGTAATCCTCGTAAGCGTCATAGGCATACTCCCAATATTTGTCATCCTCGGGTTGAGGCCGCGGGCACTTCTGGTTGCTATACTTCTTGGCTCGGCATTCCTTGAAGTCTTCGCAGCGGTAATGGGGGAATCGACAGGTTTCCGCGCTATGTCCTTTGCTGTCGCAAAGATGACAGTAGGAATCCCAGATGCATACCTCTCGGGTGTGCCCAAGACGGTGACACCCTTCGCAACGGTGACGTGCCTCCCAGTTCTTTGGGCAGAACTTACGCGTGTGTCCATGCATGGCGCACATAGTACACACGGGGCCTTGTGGTGGCCAATTGGGTACCAGAGGGTTAGTAGGAGCGGTAGATGATGATGAGGCTTGGGAGGAGGATGCTGCCTCTTGGTTTTGCGCAGCTTTTGGTTTAGGTTCGTCGTTTAATTGGGGAAAACAGTTGGCGTGTCGGGGGTAAGGGTGATAACGTAGGGGGTGGGGTAATGGTCGGGCATCTTGCACCTTGTTGATGAAGTTTGCCGCTTCCAATCGCCTTTGGGCGTCTTGCCAGACCTTGCGTTCTTTAAACGCTAAGTCTTGTTGACACCTTGATTCTATCATGGCCAGAGTTTCTCGGGTGCAGGCGTGGCGGAAACGTTCTACCTTGGCTTTAATGCGTAGATCTCCCATCTCTTCAATTGCTTCGTCGATTTGTTCTTTGGCTGGTGAGCCGAAATAGAGGCGTGCCACCTCTGTGTCAGTCATACGTGGAGTGCGAGGTGGTGCTGGGGGAAGGAACAGGTCTTCCCCGTAAATGTGATGTCCCGGTCCTTCGGTAAGTAGTATTTTTGGGTTTGGACCGGGTTGGTACTTGATATACTTGGCCACCTCTTCTTGCCAAGTTTCTTCGTTTAGTATGGTGATGTTGAGGAAGTGGGGGTGTGCGGGGGTATTGTGTAACCAACCCGCCATGGGGTCAGTCTCGGGTGTCGGAGTACGTGGGGCGTAGGGAACTTCTCCTTCCTCGTCTGGAGACGTGGAACGGGTAGGCGAGGGTAATGCAGTAAAGGGTTGAGCACGAGGGGAAGGGGGAAAATTGGATATGGCTAGGCGTTGGGGTGTGTGTTGGTCGTTGAGGGTGCCATCCTCGTTATGGCCCCTCCAATGGGTATCTAGACGTTCCTCGATACGACCGAAATGTTTTAGTTTCGCACCTGCAGACCCCATGGCTTCTATCATCGATCCCAACATGGTGCTACAGGAGTTTGTGAGATCTTCGGCAGCTTGTGACGCTGCCTGTCGTGTTGCTTGCCACCAAGTGGCACGGTTGTCGTCGTAGTGGTGAAAAATAGTGTATTGGGGGTCGATCGTTTCTTCCGGTTTCAATTGATAGAAAGCCCGGGTGAATAAGGTTTGTTCGTGCTGGGTGAGGTGGTTAAAGACATATCTTCCTATTTTTCTTTCCACTTGTTTTGTTATGTCGTGGTTCGGTACGATGGTAGGGATGGGCCAATGTTTCATCTCTCCCTTGGGTTCCCAGTCGGGGGAGACAGGTCGTATGGTGTCGGTGTCGTTGTCGTTGTCGTCAATGACAGATGGAGGAGGGGAATCGGTGAGAGAGGTGAGAGGAGACGCAGGGATAGTGAGAAGAGTGGGATTGATAGTGGTCTGCATTGTGAGTTGATCGTTCGTATGATGGGGATGGGGTTTGTATCGTAAGTATCGTAGGGTATATATAGGGCTTTACTTTGTTGCTGTTGGGTGTTGTTTGTGGAACTTTGTGATTAGGTCTGGAGCATGTGTGTCGTCATGGTTTTCCCATGTGTTGTCGGAGTTAGGATATCCTTTCCATTTGATCAGGTATTGGAGCTTCTTATGGCGTCCAATCCTTCTAGAATCTTTTATTTCTTCCACTTCGTATTCTTCTTGTCCGTCGATAAGGTCAGGTGGTGGCCTCGTGTAGTTGGGGCCGTGGGTTGTCGTTTCTTTATATGGGGTAAGTAGGGAGATATGAAAAACGTTGTGTATTTTCCATGATGGGGGGAGTTTCAATTGGTATGTCACGTTGGAGAGTCGTTTGGTGATCTGGAACGGTCCATGACGTCGAGGGGCCAGTTTTGCGGTTGGGTGCGTGGTTTTAAGGTTTGTTCCCTCGAGCCAGACCTGTTGTCCTTCTTGATAAGGTGTGAACTTCCGTGGAGTTCGGGTCATGAGGCGTTGGGCCCAGATCATGGCTTGGTGTGCTTCCTTCCGTAGTTTCTCCATGAGGGTGATACGTTCTTCTACCGCGGGGTTCTTGGTGATTTTAGGGGTCCACTGGCTTCTGGGGTTGTACCCCATTAGAAGTTCGAACGGGGTTTTCTTCGTGGTGTGGCTCGGCCAGGTATTTAGAGCAAATTGGGCATAGGGGAGCCATTTAGCCCAGTCGTTTTGTCGTTGGTTGACCCAAAATCTAAGGTATTGCTCTAGTTTCTGGTTCGTTCGTTCGGATTGTCCGTCTGTTTGTGGGTGGTACGCGGTACTGATGTTTTGTTGGATGTTGAATCGTTTACATAGGTTCGTGATGAAGGAGGATATGAATCGGGGGTCTCGGTCCGATATGATGCGTCAGGGAATGCCGAAGTGTTTGAGCACGTGATCGAGGTATAGTTTGGCCACTCCTGGTCCATCGATAGTTTCGTTGCAGGGGATAAACAGTGTCATTTTGGTACAGTCATGGTCGGTGATCGTGAGGATTGTGTCGTAGTCGTTTGATATGGGGAGTTTAGTGATGAAGTCAAGGGCGATTGTTTCGAAGGGGAGGGAGTGTTGGGGGGTGATCGGCACTAGTGGTCGTGGCATTTTATTGGTGTTGACCTTGTTTTCTTGGCATTTTGCGCATCCTTGTATGTATTCCTTGATGAATTTGTACATGTCGGGCCACCAGTAAAGTCGTCGGATGAGTGCGAAGGTTGTTGAAATGCCAGGGTGTCCCGCTGTTGGTGTGTCATGGTGGAAGTGTGCTATCCCCTTTTTAAGGTCGTTGGGTCCCACAACGACCATTGCGTCGCCCTTCCAGTATAGGGAGTTGTATTTAGTGATATCGTATTTTGGGATCCACTTGCGTAGTACGTCTTCATTGCGTGCTTGTTCGATGGTGATTTCTCCAAGGAGTTTGTCGTATGGGGGGTCGGATTGAATGGTATTAGTGAATAGTGATGCGGGGAGGACAACGATTTCATTGTCTTTAGTTGCGTCTCCATAATCTGGTCTTCTTGAAAGAGCGTCGGCTCTCTTGTTTTCTGTGCCCTTTACGTGGTGGATTTCGATGTTGTATTCTTCTAATTCCATCGCGTAACGGGCCACTCTTCTCGATACTGTCTGTTTCTCCTTCCAAGTTTGGAGCGCTTTGTGGTCGGACCAGATTTTGACCTTGTATGGAGTTCCGGCCACGAAGTGTCTCCAATTTCGTAGGGCCCATACGATGGCCAATAGTTCTTGATCGTATGTGGCATACCATTGTTCTTCTTTGCTGAAAGTTTTTGAGTAGTAAGCCACTACTTGGGGCTTCTTGCGGGAGTCTCGCTGGAACAAGACTGCACCCATCGCTACCTTTGACGCGTCGGTTTCTATTTCGAACGGTTGTTCAAAGTCAGGTTGTTTTAAGGAGGGGTATGCGGTGGCTAGGGCTTTCAATTGATTGAATGCGTGTTGGGTTTCTTCTGTCCATCTATACGGGATCGTTTTCTTTGTTAGTTCGGATAGTGGTTTTGCTTTTTGAGCAAATCCCTTGAGGAATGGTCGTAACCATCCTATGAGGCCCATAAAAACCCGTAGTTCGTGTAGGTTCTTGGGGATGGGCCATTCTTTTACTGCTTCTACCTTTGCTGGATCCATAAACAGCTTTCCTTCTTCAATCACGAGTCCTAGGTACGTGATCTTTTTTTGTTCGAAGAAGCATTTGGTTGCTTTGAGGTAGAGGTCGTGTTTCTTTATAACGTCTAGGACTTCTCGTACTAGTGCTTGGTGGTGTGGGAGGTTGTCGGGGGTGGCGATGAGGATGTCGTCTAGGTAACAAAGGACTTCTCCTTTGGCTATTTGTCGGCTGAGGATTTCGTTCATGAATTTTTGGAAAGTAGCGGGTGCATTGCAGAGTCCAAATGGCATTACTCTAGGTTGCCAATGTTGAGGTGGTCGTGTTCATGTGGCTGGGGTTACAAATGCTGCTTTCCACTCGTCTCCTGGTCGAATTCGTATATTGTTGTATCCTGTTCGTATGTCTAGTGCGGTGAATAATCTTGCTTTGGCAAGTCGTCGGGTGAGGTCGGTGAGGTTGGGAAGGGGTTGTTGGTCTTTGATTGTGTATCGGTTCAGTGGTTTGTAGTTTACCACTGGTCGTTTTGTTCCATCCTTCTTTTCGACAAAGAAAAGTGGTAGTCCATAGGGTGACTTGGATTCTTCAATGTATTTCTTGTCGATTTCTGGTTGTAAGTATGCGTCCACGGCGTCTTGTTCCGCTAAGGTTACTGGGTAGGGTTTTCCTTTCAGCGATGGTGGGGCGTCCGGTGTTAGATTGATTGCGTGGTCCCAAGGTCGTGATGGGGGAAATCGTTTTGCCTTTTCTTCGCTAAATATGCTAGCGTAAGCGTGGTATGCCTTTGGGACGATTTGGTCCCATGTTTTCTTGTCTTTCTTTTTGAACTCCTTGATTGCTATCTCCGTGGCTATGGTGGTCTTTCGGATTGCTTCTGGTGCTTTTGATCTTCGTAGTGGTTGTTCCTTGTCCGTGGGTCCTCTCTGTTCGATTCTGATGGGTTCGCCTTGGAGTTTTCCTTTGGTCCAATCGATTTTGGGGTTGAAGTCGTGGAACCATGGGTATCCTAAGATGTGTCGGTCGTTTCCTAAATCCGTGATGTAGAAGGTTTCGATATGGGTTTTGGGTCCTACGGTCACGTGTAAATCCATAAAATACTTGATGAGTCCAGACCGGTTTTTGGTTCCGTCTACGTTTTTGACCGGTTTCAGGATAGGGAGTCGAAGGGGTTTGAATCCAAGTCTTTTCACTGTTCGATGGTCCATAAAATTTGCAGTTGCTCCTGAGTCTAGGAGGGTTTCTTCTTCGGCCGTCGAGCATGCTGATTGTAGAGAAGTTGATACTTTCATTGAATTTCGTCTCGATACAAATACAGCATTTACTCGAAGCGCTCGCACCCAGGCCGTAAGGTTTGAGCTTCCTAAAAACCCCCTTGAGCAAAGGCTTGTGCCAAAAACTCTTCCTTCTCCTCGTTCGTCATATTGTTAATCATACCAATGAGTTCCGGGGCTGAGGGTCCCGAGACAACCGTTTCCTCGTTGCTTTGGGTCTCCTCTCGTTCTTCTTGTTCTTCTACTTCTTCGATTTTGGCAGTTCTGATGTTCGCTGGCTTGGTAAATGGTTTCTTTGGTTTGGTGGGGCAGTTTCGGGATACATGTCCCTTCTTTGCGCAGCGGAAACATTCTCCCGCTTTGAATCATCGTTCCTTTTCTTCGTCTGTGAGGGCGGCATTGATTCTATCGACGTCCATCGGGATTACTTGATTGTTTGAACGTTTTTGGTTTCCTTGCTGACGCCCTTGTAGGCCGAGGCCTTGACGCCATTGGTTTTCGGTTTTCCCTTGGAAGGTTTTCCCTTTTGGGGACCACTTCCTCTTCCATTCGGGGCGTAACGCCCTAAGGCGATGCCATACATTGTTTTGGTTCTGGACCGCCGTCATCCATGTGTTCCAGTCGGTGGGTGCGTCCATAGTGACGACATGTTGCACCATCGACCATGGGAGTCCGTTTATGAATAGGTCTAGGGTTCCTTGTTCGTTTAGACCATACCCTGCGTCGTGTGCCAAGGTTTTAAACTTTGATATGTATTCGTCAAGTTTTCCTGATTCCATATGGAGGTCGTGGAGCTGTTTGGCGGCGAATTGTCTTGCTCCCGTGTCAGTGAAGGTCATAACGAATTTCTGTAGGAATTCGGTCCACCAAGCATTGTCGTCAACGGGTCTCTGGACGTGTCCCGTGGTAGGGTCATCTGGTGCGGTAAGGGTGTCGATCCAATCGTAGATTTCTTGAGTGAAGGCTTCAACCGCCTTTCCTTTCATGTATGTGAGGGTGTAGAGGACTCGTTGGAGGGGGGTACTGGCGATATAGTTTCCAGTATTCAATGCAAAAAGGAGCTTTATCTCCCTGATGAAGGCTATGGAGTCTTTTCGGTTTCCGTCGAAGGTGGTGGGGGTAGCTCCAATGAGTGGACCTGTCCTGAAGGGAGTGAGGTTCTGGTTGCCTTGTCCTGCTTGTTGCTGTTGTTGCTGTTGTTGTTGTACTTGTTGTTGTTGTTGTTGTTGGATCTGTTGTTGTTGTTGTAATTGGGCCACTGCTGCGTTTGCGGCTGCCTGTGCCTGCGCCAAATTTTGGGCGGCCAGATTCTGTACTCCTTGGGCTACTACTTGTGCCATGACTGTATCGATATTTTGTTGAGGGGTTTGGGTCCCTGCTGGAGTCTGTTCAATGACGATGTCGGGTGGTAATGGGATCTGCGTTGGTTCGGTAGGTGGGTCGTGGTACTCGAGAATTTCTTCAAGTGGTGATAGGAGTTGGGTTGGTTCGGGGAGTGGATCGTGATATTCGAGGGGTTCTTCTGGTGCGTCGATTGCGATAGGTTCTGCTTCTTCTGTCGTGTCAGATGCAAGTTCTTCTCCTTCGGAGATGTGTCCTAGTTCTAGTTCTCGTTCGTGTTCTCTGGTATATACCAGTCGTTCGGATGTGCACAGGGATCCGTTGATGAAGTAAAGTGGATACCACTTGTGGTCTGAGTATTCAACGGGTAGAGCTTTTCGTCCGGGTGGGAAGATCCAATATCCCCAGCCTTGATTGTCCTGTCTCCAAAAGACGTTTGGTCCTCGAAAGGTTTGATCAAGGTCGTTCTTTGTTCTTCTTTTTACGTTGAAGAAATCTTCAGGGTATGTCGGTCCGTCAGGTACGTCGAATTGTCCTGGTACGTTGGGTAGTCGTGATCTTCCTTTTCCTTTGATACGACTGCTGCTTGCTTCTGCCAGAGTGGAGATTAGTCCTTATGTTAGGGTAGGACGTTCCCTTCTGTACGACTTGTACTTCTGTGTTTGACAGAGGCAAGGGTATCGTTCAGTGCTCAAGTTAAGAGCAAGAGTTCGGGTGGTTCACAAGGTAAAAGGGAGGGACTGGAATGCAGGCACCCAGCGAGGGAGTTCGAGTTACAAGTCCTGTTTATTGAGAAGGACTAATCTGTAGTACTAGGTGGTATCCTACAGGTATATATAGCTAATGGTACAATGAGGTCATCGGAGAAAGGTGGAGTCAATGATGTCAGGAGCGGGGCTACTTAGTAAGTCTGGCGTCATAGAAGTACAATGACATCGTGATGATGTCATGATGATGGGGAAGGCTGTGCGGCAAGTGGAGTAAGAAGGAGTCAGGTGGTAGGAAGGTGCACAGTCAGAAAAAAAGAAAATAAGTCCAAAACTCGTATCGTAACATTATCCCCTTTTTAGGGATGATTGTCCCAATCAACAATCGTAACCTTCGTTGTAATCCTCGTAAGCGTCATAGGCATACTCCCAATACCTGTCGTCCTCTGGTTGAGGGCGCGGGCACTTCTGGTTGCTGTACTTCTTGGCACGACACTCCTTGAAGTCTTCACAGCGGTAGTGGGGGAACCGACAAGTTTCCGCGCTGTGTCCTTTACTATCGCAAAGGTGACAATAGGAATCCCAGATGCATACTTCTCGGGTATGCCCGAGGCGGTGACACCCTTCGCAACGGTGACGTGCTTCCCAGTTCTTTGGACAGAACTTACGCATGTGTCCATGTAGAGCACACATGGTGCATACGGGGCCTTGAGGCGGCCAGTTGGGTACCAGGGGATTAGTGGGAGCGGTAGATGATGATGATGCTTGGGAAGAGGATGCTGCTTCTTGGTTTTGTGCAGCTTTTGGTTTGGGTTCGTCGTTTAGTTGGGGAAAACAGTTGGCGCGTCGGGGGTAAGGGTGGTAACGTAGGGGATGGGGCAATGGTCGGGCATCTTGTACTTTATTTATGAAATTTGCTGCTTCGAGTCGCCTTTGGGCGTCTTGCCAGACCTTGCGTTCTTTAAACGCTAAGTCTTGTTGACGCCTTGATTCTATCATGGCGAGTGTTTCTCGGGTACAAGCATGGCGGAAACGTTCCACCTCGGCTTTAATGC
>QLPC01003844.1:0-18799 GCA_003314055.1 Lactifluus hygrophoroides | reverse complement strand
TGTGACGGCGATCATTGAGCGATGGTATACTGAGGAGCAGTACACGGCAGCTAAGGAGGCGTATGAATTGGCATGGCAAGGAATCGACAAGCCCTTGGCAGAGCCTGAGACACCAGGCGACCGCATTGTACGTCTGCTGATATAGCCATTGACTACAACGTCCTAATCGCCAGCAGGGAACATCATCTATTGCGGGCAAACAACTTCTTTGGGCCTCTACATCCAACACTGGCAGCCCTGTTCGCAGGATTCGCCACACATCCACTTCTGCAATCGTTAGCCCTCGTATGGTAATGTTCCCCGTACCCCCACCGCCTCACTACACTCGCCGCGTCTCGTCGCTCTATAGCAGCTCAGTAGGGAACTCTACGGAAATGAGCCCAAAATTGCGCCCATCAAAGTCTTACTCGAAATGGGAGAAGCAAGAAATTGAGGCGGAAGCGATAGCACGCCTACGACGCAAGGCAGAGGAAAAAGAGAAGGCAAGAGCCGAGGCGGAGGCAAAGGAGGCGGAAGCTAAGAAGCTTGCAACTGCAACCACTGCTTTGCCTGCAGGTCCCTCTCTGACACTTGTGAAGTCTGATGAGAAGCCTTCTGTCGTTCCTCAGACAGTAGCATCTCCATTCTCCCTACCTCCAGTTTCACAGGCCAATACGCATATCACTGGTACTTCTCGTGCGCCCTCTTTGTTCACACCATCCTCAAACACCCAGTCGAGCGAAGAAAAGGGCAAGCCTGAGACCAAGGCAACCCAAGCGTTCCCTGGTACCTCCTTCTCCTTCCCCCCTGCGCCGATACCAACAACGCAGGCTCCGACTTCTGCCCCTTCGACGAGCGGCCCCGTCCCAAGTAGTTCAGCGATCCCTAATCTCTTTGCACCACAAGCACCACCTACGACGGCGCCCTTGTCAGCCGCGCCCAAAGCCTCTACCACTTCCTTCGGTTTCGGACAGGCGAAGCCGCCAACGAATAACCCTATGCCGAATGCCTCGTCCACTTCGCAAAGCAATGGTCCTGCACCCCAAAGTCTTTTTTCGTTTCCGCAACCCCGCAACCCCTCGACTTCCACTGGCACTAGTTCTAACCCAAGTGCCAGTGCCACCCTCCCAGCTGGAAGCAATAATGATGCATCGAAGCCGAAGTTCGATTTTGGTATTACAAGCAAACCGAGTTCTGCGCCTATATCCAATCCCCCAGTAGCAGCCACTACGCAGGATCCACCGAAGCCTCTATTCAGTTTTGCCCCGCCAAAAAATTTGGCAGCACCTGCAGCGCAACCTATGGCAAATCCTTTCGGTAACGCCCCCACGGCGAGCACAACTGCAACACTGGTGAACCAGCCGTCAGCGTTTGGCATGAGTGACAGCAAACCCACTGGTTTTCCTACAAGTAGTGCCACGCCTGCAACGTTTGGCACTAAAGTTGGCGAGAGCACCAAATCGACAAACCAGGTGCAGTTGTTTCCGACCGAGGCGACCACAGGGGGATCCGCTGCGCTATTCGGTATTCCCAGCGGAGCGAAGCCCCAGGATAGTGGAGGTGCCAACTCAAAATCATCACCATTTGCACCGACAAATATACCAGCTGCAAAATCCCCTTTTGCCTTCGGGTCAGTTCCCGATACAGGTAGCAGCACAAAGACGCAAGCTGAGAAACGCGCCCCCACGACATTCACATTTGCCCCCACGGCCGTTCCACCTACTCCAGGTGGTGTGTTCAGCAATTCAACCGGAAAGGGTTCTCAGAATGCGGAGCCTATAACTCAACCATCATTCGGAATGCCAAAGAACGCTGCCAGTGGGACAGCAGGTAACAGCACGTTCACATTTGGGCAGAGTTCAAGTTCAAGTTCGGCTCCGTTCTCGTTCGGGACTCAGACTCAGAAGTCATAGTCACGTGTAAAAGTGAGGTTTATTTGTTGCACAAAGAAAGGGCGTTGTGTGGCGTGGCGACGGATGCTCTCTTGGTATGACTACATGTACATATCCAAATGAGATGTATTTCAAGCTGACAGTCGGAAAATTGAGTGGAACTTGATTGATGTTGATGATGCAATAGCACTCGTGAGCCGGCACCTCGTCTGAGCCTGAGCTTGAGCCAGAACATCAACCTTGTCCAGGTCGTCGCATTCGAAAGCTGTCCTTCGCCAGGCCATGAACCCATTTTTATACTACTAGCACTTATTCTACCTCACATACATCAGTCAACTTTCTTTCACGAACTTTTGCGCCTTACTTTATGAATTCTACAACTTCCACGCGATCCCGCCTTCCTCCGCGGAGCTCTCACTCCCTATCTTGTAAAAAGCCATCCCCACCCCCTCCTTATGGCCACACCTTCGCGTCTCTTGATCGGGATAACCTGTCCGAGTCTGCTACTGCACGTCGCATCCATGCATTGGCAAACGATGTCTTTTCTGGCGCTGTTCCATCTGCCATTGAGGAATGGATTAATGGCAGGTCGAGGGAAGAACTTTCATCTCTTCTTGTTCGCGCCAATGATATCATACGCGAACGTGAAAGGGGTAAGTCATTTCCGTTTATCGGCCCCGCCCTATATGAACTGGTGCTGATAGTCTGATTTCGCCTCGCAGAGTTGTCCATGACCTCCGAACTGTCAAAGAATCTCTACACTAGCAACATCGCCCTTGAGAAGAAGCACAAGGCTCTTCTAGCCCGTCTACCTTCCGTCTCTTCTACGACACCTCGTACCACCCCGTCCTCGTCCCCCGCTCCAACACCCGAATACAAGCCGAGCCCCCTGCCGAGCCTTCGGACCCCTCGTGCGCGCCGCATCTCGGTCTCGCCATCCGACCTTGCACTCCTTGCTGATCAGAATGCGGAACTCCTCCAGAAGCTGGAGAAGCTCGAGTCGGAGTCCGCACAGGCGAATCTCGCCGGTCGTCGACGGCTTGGGAAGCTTGAGAAGGAAATTGACGTACTCCGCGAGGAGCTCGATCACCACAGGACGCGGAGCGAAGCCCTACAGTTGCAAGTGGAACGCGGGGGCGAAGAAGCAAAGTTGCGGAGGCAAGAATGGAACGACAGGGTAAAGGCTCATCGCAACAATAGGAGTGGAAGTTCTTGGGCATTTAGCGAAGCGGGAGGGGACGTTCGTGATTTTGCGCCTAGCAACAACCGGCCAGCGCAATCGTCGGCCATTTCCAAGCTCGTGTTCCCAACCGCACCAGACACGGTCTCTCCTTCACCTTCCCTTGATTCAGACTCTCCCACGGAAACCCTAAGCGCTCTTCCTCTACCCTCTCAGCGGTCTCCTGCCAACTCAACCATTCCTTTCCCTGCTGGGGAGTCTGTGCTACTCGCCCAGCTCGTCTCGAAAGTCCGCGAACTTGAAATCACAAATGAGCAAATTTTGGAGAGCCAGCGTGACACTGAGACGAAGCTGCAAGAAGCGCAAATCGAGGCAGAAGGTATTCGGCGGTTATATGCTTTTCTTGATGAAGAGACCGGCGTCGAACTTGAGGTTGTCGAAGATGGCGAGCGCGAAGGCCAACCCATCTATGACCCCAATTACACCATGCGCTTTCGAAGCTTGCGCCTCTCCATCAACCGCGATGTCAGACAGTCCTCTGCTTCCAGCCTCGAGAAGGGTCCCGAACCTGACATGGAAGGCACTCTGCACAGTAATAGCCGCCTGAAGGGTGCCCCACTCAGAGCTCGGAAAACTGTCGTCGGGTTATTTGATACTCCGAGTCAAGCAGCTCGCGACGGTGCAGATCCTGCCATGATGACCAATGATCCTTCCTCCCCAGCGTTGTCCTCGCTAGATCTGCCTGCTGGCAGTCTTTTCTCCTCTTCGCGGCCAGCTCCGCCCGGCCCTACACTGGGGAGTGAATTGGGTAGCGATTATGGTGAAGATTACGCGGAAAATCATCATCTACGTTCGAGCAGCCTCTACGACGTGTTCTTGTCTGGACCGCCCTCATCTTCCCGCCCCGCCACTCCCACGTCCCCGCTGTGTGATGCGCAGGTCTCCTCTGATCCCTTGCCCGACGAATCTCTGTTATCCAAGCAATCTGAGGATTTGGACAAGACGCCGCAGAAACCACCTTACAAGGCCACACAGCGCATTCATCAGCATCGCCTATCGGACACCATACGCGCCCGCACGAACTACTGGGTGGACAGGCGTTTTCACCACACTGCGCCGGTTAAACGGCATAATGGAGCCAAGACTGAAGTTGATTCATCTAACGGCCTAGTATCTGATTCGAGGCCTGTAGTCGCGCAGGTGGCCGTTCAGACGACACCCCCCAACGAGAAGGAGGATGACCTTGCGTTGGTCAAAGCCAACACTACACATGAGCTGCAAAGCAGCAGCGCAAACGAAGTTGAGGAGCCAAAGAGGAGTCGCGCAATGATGGTGGTGGTGGAGGTCTGGTTGTGGGTGCAGTTTGTCATCGTCATCCTGGTCTTCCTTTGGGCCGTCACCAAGCGTGGTCCTCGAAGCATCTTGCGAAATGCCGAGCGAGTAGCAAAGCGTGTTGATTAATCGACTGGAGGTATCTATATATATATTTTACATTTGATACGTTCGTTTCGGACTGTGGCTCACCAAGATAAGCATTGGTGCAGTGTTCTTGGCCTCGGCATTTGGATATTGGATTTTATACGTACGCGTAACAACTTAGTTTATACTTGTAAATACGCCTTCCCAGGCTAGTATGATACTGTTTAGTATCACCGTTCTCGATCACGCCGCATTTGTGCAGTGGGTGGAGCGGAAATCCGTGAAGGGAAATCCGCAACGCCAATGACTTCATGCTACTCTACAAGGGAGCCAGGGGTGCGATTCTCCACATAAAGAACCTGGGAGCAATTGGTAGTACTTCCGGCCCATCACTACCAGCAAGCGCATCGCCCAGCAGAGGATGAAGGTACGTACACTTCTTAGCAACCCACGGGGAAGTACAACGTCGACGTGGACACCTTTAAAGTCTCAGGTTGACAAATTGAGAGATCATCAATACGCCGTCGCCGTTGGGGGCGCCCAAGGTTTCCTAGGAGGCGTGGCCGTGGCACTGCCCGCATCATATCTCGCCAACAAGCGTTGGCCTTACTACAGGAGTTTACCACCATCACTGAAGGCGTTAGGGGTCGTGTTGGTCGTCGTCCCATCGTTTCTCATTACAGCAGAGACAGCTGGACGACGGTTCGAACAAGACAATTGGCAAGTTTGATTTTCCCCGGCGTGGAGATAAAGTAAAGCTTATAATAAGTCGAAATTATGCGGCAGGGAAAGAGCAAGCGAGGATCAATTGGCGCTCATCAAACGGCGGAAAGAGACAAAATGGGACAACATGACGTTGAGCCAAAAGGCTGTTGATTTTACGGCGCGGCACCAGTTCAGCGCTATTGGGGGATGTTGGGCGTTGGGAATTGCTGGGGCATTCGGGGCGATCATGCGTGACCCGTACGTGGAATTACCCGTTGATCTAATATGAGACGAACGACTCTATTCGCATTCGCACAGGTACCAGAGCCTGTCGCAAAAGGTATGGCGTGATTTCTGTATACTAATAATGCGGAGCCAAGAGCTGTGCTAAGAGTTTCACGGTCTTGGCAGGTCGTGCAAGCGAGAATGTGGTCTCAGGGAATAACGATCGGAGTTGTTATTGCGGCGGCGGCGGTGTCACGCACGAGGATGTACAGACGGGACGAAGGAGACGTCGGACGACCAGTAAATCGGGATCACTCGTGGCGAGATGCGGTTGGACGGTCTGAATAATACGAATACGAATACGCATATGTATTGTACGCCGGATTGGTCATAGTATGCCGGATTAGTCATATGGACTTGCCGTGCCAAGCCTTGCCGAGTCAAGCCTTGCCTTGATCCTCCTTCCTCCTTTCATTCTTCTTCCTTCTTTCCTGTTCTCCTCCCTCCTTTTCCTATCGCTATCGTCAACACAGGACAATGCCTCGCTGGAACAGGGCTGTAGTCCTGGTCTCCTCCTTCATGGGGGCCCTTCTTAACGCCATTCTTGCCATTCAACTCCTTGCCCTCTGGAGGTCCCTACGGTGGGATTCCGAGAGCGAGTGGGAAGGGTCTCTTGACCCTTGGACTGTCAACGTCTTCAGTATTGTTGGCGGTCTTTCTGCGGCGTACTTCGTCACAGCAGCGGTTGCAAGTTCCATCGGTTTTGCTGGTATTGTCAAGGTGCGAACCCTTCTTCCCTTGGTGATGAGCGCCAATTCAACCAGTCACCGTGTCGTTCGCAGGGCATTCCAGCATACATCCGCTTCTATCGCGACTTCTCCGCAGCAGATTTCACTTTCTGCACCATATCAACACTCTTTGTGACATACGCTTCCTTCAGTTATTATTCCGTCCGTTCTAGAATTTGCGAAGAATTGTCAAGACACGGCGATCTCATGCGCGATTTGGCCGAGATAGGTCTCAGCCCAGAAAACTGTGAACAGTGGTTCGAGAGGGCTGTCGTGGTCTTTGTGGGCGTCATGTTCATCGTCATCATCATACGAGTGAGCGTTCCCCTCTACAATGGTACCAAGCGGGGCAACCTGATTCTGATGACGCATCACAGCTCCACCTCGTTATCGTGATGTCAAACTATTATATGCAGGTAGCCCGTATCTCGAGAGATCTCCCGCAAAGATCACACAGAGATGGAACATTCCAGCGCATCTACCTTCTACCCAACCCTGCTACCTCCGTCCCGCGCGTGGACTCCCTTGACACCAGTCTCGAATCGACGGCCCTCGTTTACGCGCCTATTGCCTTGGGAGATCTTTCTGAACGTGATGTGAAGGGTTTGAATGCCCGAGAGGCGTGGGTACACACGGATGGCTCCTCCAATCCATCACGCCAGCATCGCCGCTCCCACTCCCGGGGTCACCGACTTAGCGCTGGTCGAATAGCACTCCCCATCCAGCCGGGTGAGGGGCTCCTTCGTGGGCATGAGAAGTGCAGGGATTGATGATCTTTTTTGTTTATCACCCCATCCTTTACCATTGTGTTTATTTTACTGGTTACCTTGTGCGCTATGGATCCCACCTACAGTCAGCCTCATACGGTTATACTCGTAGACCCTTTTTTCCCCTTATCTCCGTTGTTGTACCAATAATAGTATGATTGCTCTTGAATTTTAAGTCTCGGGAGACCGAGGCTGGACCTCAAGTCTTATGGGCCTTTTTCTTAAGTTGGCGAGATGCCTCGGAAAGAGAAGGGCCCACGGTCTAGCCCCCGGGAATCAGCAACCCGGCGTCCTCGATGCATCTGTGCTTGCACAGTCCCTGTTGTATAAGTCCTGACAACAGCCATTTCTCTTTGTCTCTGCCAGTGCTCCTGTCGTTGTTGCCATGACCAAGAGCCACCCGCGGTCGCCCTCTCCGGAGCCCACGAGGAGTGAGCTGAAAAGGCTTAAACTCGGGCATCAATCTTCCGCATCTGCCCCTGCCCCTGCCCCTACGCCCACCACCGTACATCAGGACCTCCCAACGGCATGTTTCGCGTCAGGTCTGTTCGATGCGACCCACATCGGCGAAGTGGCCGCCTCGTACGCCACAAACCAGCCATTCAAACACGCGCTTGTCGAGAAATTGTTCCAGGACGATCTGCTCCAGCAAGTTAAAGATGAATGTCTCAGCGAACTTCATTTTACTGAAAAGGAGACCGACATATACAAGGTATGGCGATGAAGAAGGATCCTCCTCGTATTGCCCTTGCTTCCTTTTCTCGCGCGTACTCGTTCGCTCAAAAATTTTTTTTGTCCTGACTCTCAAGGTCAACCAAACAGGCGATCTAGCGTCGCTGTCCTATCTCACGAAAGAACAAGTCGCACTCCTCCCAAACCTCATCAAACTCCGCGATGCGCTCTACTCGTCCAAGTTCCGTGAATTCTTGCGCGCCGTCACGGGCTGTGGGCCACTGTCGGGCGTGAAACAGGACATGTCGGTCAACACTTACCGCAAGGGCTGCCACCTGCTCAACCACGACGATGTCATCGGCACGCGACGCGTGTCGTACATCCTCTACATGCCACTGCCGCACTACCAACTCTGGCAGAAGGAGTGGGGTGGCGCGCTCGAGCTGTACCCTGTGCGGGAGAACGCGCAGGGTGCGTTGGAGCCGGAACCCGTTCCGACGAGGAGCATCCCGCCGGCTTGGAATCAGTTTGTGTTCTTCGAGGTGCAGCCGGGACGGAGCTTTCATGCGGTGGAGGAGGTCGTGGTTGGCGAGTGCGAAGACGGGTGGCAACGTCTGAGTATCAGCGGTTGGTTCCATGCCGCTCAACCGGGAGAAGACGGCTACGACGGTGATGGAGAAGTCGCCCAAGCCATCCCGAGTTCGCGTGAACAACTCGTGAGTGCATTTGCGCTACAACATCGATTAACCCGGCGCTCATACTACTGTCACGATGACCCACTCTCCCTTTCGTCAAGACTTCCACATCGACCAAGTTCAAGTCTTATTCTGACTCGGAAGAGCCTCCACTTCCAGACTCACCGTTGACTGAAGACCACGTCTCCTTCCTCTCCGAATTCCTCAACCCTGCATACCTCCACCAACGCACGATGAAAGCGTTGGCCGCTCGCTTCGCCATCGAGTCATCTCTCGAACTATACAACTTCCTCTCGGAGCCAATCGCCGAAAAGCTTGACGCCGGCCTACGTGAGTTTGATGAGCGTGACGGCCTCGGCAAGAATCGTCCGTCGCCGATTCCATCACATACCGCTGGATCCGGTTCTGGCTGGCAGATCAAGGGACCGCCTCACAAATGGCGATACAATGTTCTCGAACCCCCGACCCCTGGAGGACCGTCAAGGGCTGTGTCACCCCGAGCCGCACAGGCGCCTCGCGAGCTCATTCGCTCTCTCCAAGATGAGCTCTTGCCGTCTCCCGCATTTCGCGTGTGGCTTGCCGCCATCTCAAGCCTGCTCCCATTAAGGTATGCTGTGGAGGCACGTCGATTCTGCCCTGGCCTTGGCTATACCCTTGCGACGAGCGAGGAGAACGAAGCAAGATTAGATGCTATCCTCTCGTTGACACCACAGGTAAACCAAGGGGTGGAAGGAAAAGGTAAAGATAGGGAAAGGGAACCACGGCCTACTGGGTGGCAAACGGGCGAGTGGGGCGGTTGGGAGGTGTGTAGACCCGGTAGATCTCTTACGGTATTGCATCTGACATGGGTCATCTTTTCTAGTGTTACATGGCCCCACACGATGAGGAAGACGATCCAGCCGTATATCGATCTGGTTCTCGCAAAAAAACCTCACAAAATGGACATGACCATGAGGTCAATAGCAATGGAAGTACGGGCGGCCCTCATGAAAACGGTGAGTTAGAGATGGAAGACAGCGACGATGGAGATGAAGATGCCACATTGTTAACGTCCCAACCCGGCTTCAACCGTCTCCTGCTAGTCCTTCGTGACGAGGGCGTAATGAGATTCGTAAAGTATGTCTCAGCTACTGCAGAAGGTTCCCGATGGGACGTCTGTGGAGAGTATGAAGTTGGCATGATCGAGGTAGACGAGAGCGATAGTGATAACTAGAGCATATCCTCCCCAAGCCTCTTCAAGCCTTCCATTGTCATGTAGCGGTACGTGTAGATGTGACTCTTCAGAGCTTTAGGCTCTGGGCTGTAGATTTAGTCATCGAATGTTATCCTCCGCCCTTGACTTGGTACTATCGCAACTTGTTCTCGCTTTGCGAGTGCTAACGCCGCTCCAGGAGCTGGCCGTGGTTTACGCGTACTATTGGTAACATTGGTTTTCGCGGGTGCACCACTCCGTCGGGCAGGGGTTTTGCCTTTCTCTTGTGGCTCCGAATTTTTGTTAGTTGCTATTGTCGTATGACTTTTCTCGTTGGCGCGATCATCCACCACCGTTTTAGGTTTCTTTCTACGTGCGTGGGGTTCACCTGTACCCTCGGCAGACGCCCGTTTGGGCCGGGGGCCAGCACCTCCGCCTCGACGTACGGCCTCAGCGGAAGCATATTCGATCACGAGCTTGCGCCCGTCGAGTTGATGGTTCTTGGGGTGTATTAACGCAGCCGTCGCATGCTCGGTGCTCGTGAAATCTACAAACGCGAATCTGTTGTCTTGTCAGTCAGCAAAAAAGGTACATTTAATTATATCAAAACTTTGATATCCGTACCCCTTGCATAAGCCGCTATCCTCGAACGTCCCCATACGAATTTTCCGTATCCACGGATCCTTTTCTTTGGTGTCTTTGGTGTCGGCGAGCTCGGGGGAACTGGTGTCACCGTCACTATTATTACTCTTCGTGCGGTGAGCCTCCAAAAGGCCTCTGATCGAATCTGTTGTCGTCTCGAATCCGAGGTTGCCCAGGAAGAGTGTTGGAGCTGGTGGTTGCTTCTGGGCGGCAAGAACTTTTCGCGCAAATTTGGACAGGCCTTTTCCTTGTACAGCCGCATCGTCGTGCGGTTTCCTAGGGCGACCTTCAAAACTGTCGCCTTGGGGGAATGAGTTTAAGATACACAAGACTTTGAATAATATGCATGACGCACCGTCCTTGATGAGAAGGCGGCGTCCTTCAAGAGGCTGCTCGGACATCGTAATGGCGGCCTTCTTGGCATCCAGCGTCGCAAAGTCCACGTACGCGAAGCTGTCAACTAGTGGTAAGCAAACGACAATGGTGGCAGAAAATGGGAATCATACCCTCTGTTTTCTCGTCTTGGTTGTGCACCTGTAGCCACTGTCTCAAGCTTGGTGGGTAAATGCACCCTTGTGATTTCCCCCACACCATCGAAGAAACGCCGTAAAGACTCTGGCGTGGTCTTGTAGCACAGGTTACCTACCCAGATGGAATTTTGGCGTTTCAATGGATGAGAGTCGTCCTCTTCCTCCTGTTTCTTTTCCGGTGATTTTTCAGGAACAGATTCTTTTAACAGTGCTTTCTTCCGTTTTCGCTTTGCAGCATGAGACAGTACGGGTGCATCCTCAGTGGACTCGGATTCTGAACTTGACGATGTATCAGTCGAGACCGGAGAAGGGTCCCTTCGTCGTTTTAAATCTGAGGCTGCCGCTGGTGACATTTAACGTTTCTGAAAAGTGTCAGTCATTCGTAGATTGTCACGGTCCGTTCAAGCCCGACTCGGCTCCGAGTCCTGGCATCGCTCCCAAGTTTACTGTGCCCGCTTACAACTCTGGCTGACGCGAAATCCACAATACAGTTGGCGTTATGCCCTGCCTTTCTAGTTATATTATGATATCACTATCGAATAACGGAGCGGTGGTGGTAGATGTTACAACATGCAAGTTTATGAATGGATCTGAACACTCTACGCGGTCGTTCACGAAGCGGGGTTGAGTTGCTTGATTTTGCGCGATTCGGCCTCCTTGGCCTCTGCATCAAGGAGTTCGCGCCATGAGTGGTCCACGGCATGATGCTTCGCAGCCTCCTTGCGCTGCGAATGGGTGAGAATTCCAGTAGCAATGAGAATGCCTATCGTCAATCCCTGAGCCCACATACGGGCCTGAACAACCTTCTGTGAAGTAGACTGGTGTCTGGGGAGGCGATGTTGACCCAAAAGTAGTAAGCGGGGAGAATGAATAATCGTACCTATCGCGCATGATAATGGTGCCAGCGACGGCCATGCTAGCTGCCCAGCTTCCCAGGATGACCTTGTACTGGTTACGTGAAACCCATTTCGAAAATTTCTCATGGGAATTCATGTTATCCCACTCGGATGCCTCGCGAGCTTTAGCATTATCCAGCAGCTGGCGGCTAACGCCCGTCCTGCGTAGATGTCAGCCATTGGTTCGACATGTTCACATATCTTAAGACTTACCAATTATATTCTTCATCAAATTCAACGCCTCTGCGTTCGGTCTGGATGGCCCAAGTAGGACCAACAATGAGGACAACTCCGAGGGCCTTGAGAGGTAAAGGAAGGGCCCGGTATGTGGGCCAATAACGTTGTGCGGCAAATGAGGCGGGAAGGGAGATAGCTAGACCTGCTGCTATACCCTCGATCGAACCACGAATAGTGGCGCGGTCGAATGCCTCTATTTCTTCCTGAGTAATGTTTACCTTCATCCCCACGAGTGAGAGAGAGAGAGAATAGTCTAGGTCACGTGAACAGAACCTCGCTCGCTAGAGCGCAACAAGTGCGGTGCGTGATAGCGATCATGTTCGGAGCCCTGACACCTTCATTGCCATTGCCATCTTTCGGGGCGTTGGGATCTGTTCTAGGTACTGACGCTGGCGCTGGCAGTCCTCCTCCTCCAAAACAGCCACCTCGTAAAGCGGCGTCGTCCATTCTCGCGCCATCCGTCAACCATCTTTCGCGCGCTGCCATCTCCCTCGAGTATGCTTCTTTGCGATACCAGTCCCACTGTCCACTTGGCATGTATGTCATTCCATTCCCGGACGATCCGTCAATCTGGGATGCCGTCCTTTTTATCCACCAGGGTGAGCACTTAGCGAGTTCGCCACTTTAAAAGTTAAAAGTCACTCGGGGGCAAGGTTACTACACAGACTCCATTCTGAAGTTCCGTCTAATATTTCCTCCCGATTATCCCGAACGTCCTCCGACGGTGCACTTCGTCACGGATGTCTTTCACCCTCTCATCTCTCATCGAGATGGAAGGTTCAACCTTGCGTCCAAGTTCAATCCGTGGCGGTCAGTCTCCCTCCTGCCACCTCGAATCTGTTTTTAACATCTTGATCTGACGGTGATGCTGCTTTTACAGACCAAATGAGCATCATGCGTATGACGTTCTGTACTACGTCAAAGCCTCCTTCAAAAAACACACGCTCGACCAGATCAAAGAGAGCGATTGTCTGAACCGAGAAGCATTCAGGTGGGCTACACTTCAACCCATACCGTCACCTTTGCTGAGGTTCCCCGTCCTGTAGATTGTAGGTGACCGCGTCGTTTCCTACAGCAATGTTGATGTGAGATCGCGTTCATGCAGATACCATAACACGACCTCGTCGTTCGCGGCACTAGCGACCCAGTCCTCAATGCTCTCTCAAACGGCATCTGCGCTCTTTGATCAAGACCACCCTTCGATGGCAAACACAATGGGTCCGCCACATAGTCTAATCTTCCGCGAACTGAAACCAGAACAGTCTGGTGCGTTACGTGCTCGTCTGGGCCTACAAGCATGGGAAGACGCCCCTCTGCCGGACTGAAGTGCATCTTGCTAGTTTCATTGTTGGCTACACACACACACACACACACCACATCCTGACGTTTATACAGTATTACCCCCATCTCTATGATAGATTATTGGATACTACTGAACCGAACCGAACTAGACTAGCAGTATATAGTCGTGAATTGAAACGATTATTCGGAGGATTAGTGGGTATCTGTCAAGACGTTCGATGGGGCTCCGTGAGATGGGTAGTCTTTACTGCTCTCATTGGCAACGGTTGAGGGTAATGCCCCGATGACGAGTGGTGACTCTGGCCCAGTGTCGTCGTCCTTCGTCATATAATCAGTTTTAGTTGGGAATTGTATGCCTATGTGACTCACTTCCTGTGTGCGTCCAAAATGTTTCGATAGTTTCCCGATGACGAGGCTATAAGGCAGGTGCTGCGTCAACTTCCTATAGGTACAACCATCAGTACCAGAATTTTGAGAGAACAACTGTAGGCTAACCGTCGTTGCTGCACGTTCAATGAGTGGCGGGCATCCAGAGCAGAGTCAAGAACATTGGACGAATGAGCGCCTTCGCTCAACGAAAGTTTGATCGAGTATTCCTTGTCGGATTTACCTCGTCCATAGTTGCGCTCATACAGCTCGAACCTACGATGGGGTCAGTTTACAGTTGTCTAGAATATAAGTGGAAGAGACATGCGTTATGTGCGACTGTCGAGATCAAAAGTGATGCTATTAATAACACTGTACATTGTACAAAACGCTCGGAACATACCGCGTAGTCAAGTTCAGGTATCCGTCGATTCGCAATTGGCAAACCCGACAAGAGAACAAGGTTTACTAGCGTGTGGATGTGACTCTCCTTGGTGAAATAACACGTTAACGAGCTCCTGCCATGATTACGTGCTTCCTCAAGGTCCTCGACCACTTTGCGAAGAAGCGGGAGTGAGGTGAGAACGCCGATCTCCTCCCTGGAAAGGAATGCTTAGATGAGTCAAAGTGGGGGGCAAGGAATGCAGGGAAAACGAGCGACTTTTCTTCAGGTTCGATGCCGTATTCTTGCGGTGCTACCAGGTCAAAGAGAGCCTTGGCGCGACCATACAATTCGTGGAGTTTACGGTCCCGGGGCCGATGGTTGTCCTGCCCACCACTCTCATCGAATATAGAAAAAAGAAAGGTCCGGTGGTGGAGCGCACAGTATTTGATCGTGTCGTACAATTCCGATACCTAGCCAACAAGTCTGGTTCACAAGCACACCCTAAAAATAGTTGGTACTTACGCGTGATGGATCGAATTTCTCCGGTTTCACATCGCAGAAATCTTCAAAAAGCTTTTCCCAACGTTCACGGAAGAGCCACGGCTCGTCTCCGCAACACCTTGCCCAAAGTAAGACGGTCTGACGCATATTCGCCTGGCAGGCAACGGCACTCACCATCGTTCCTGGATCTTCTCTACGTCAAGTGTGTCAAAATTCCTACCCATGATAGCCCGGAAACCGCTGAGCAATTCGATTACTTCCTGTTGATGTTCAATGTCATCTTCCGCTCTCTCAAACAATACTACTAGTATGAAGTACCTTTACGACTTCTACGGGCTCTTTGTTCATACTCTTTGGCCATGTGAGTTCCGGTCGCTTTTCCGGCTCTCCAGGCCGCAATAAAATCTTGAGCCGTTTCTTTACATCGTCCATGAGATCCTTTGCGGCATTCGAGTCGTCAAGAAGGTCCTTTCGTACGATAAGCTTGTGGGGCTCTCTCAAGGACATCGAAGACTTGGGGGTGATGGTATGCCCAGGGGCGCTATCTGCAGACGATCGTCCAGAGCGGGTAGGGGTTGAGTTAGTAGACAGAGAGGATTGGTGTTGATCAAGTAGCGCCGCTGCAAAAATCTCCGCTGAAGCAATGACTCGGCGTTCCGAGGACGTATAAATCTGTTCCCAAAGCAGGTAGAATAAGTGTCCATATTTGTCCTCTCAGGGCGCATGAGTACGGACCTTCACATTTTTAAGGACGTCTCTGTCTGTGTGCTTCTTCAGCCCCGACGCACGTTCGTCACTAAAAGCTCTAGATACGCACTCATGATAGAGATGTCCTTCTTCATATTCTCCCCTAGGTCGCGAGATTGATAGCGCGCAGAGTGAGTGAACTCCCCGCCCCACTTGAACACGAGGGTCAGTTTTACTAATTTCCTTGGTTGGCCCGCTGTCTTCTTCGAGTACACCGGCTTGAGCTGAGCCTTTGTTCCAGGAAGTTCTATCTTGCTAAATAAGGCGTTGTTGAGCAGGGTTAGCTTATTAAGGTCCTCCCCATCCGCGCCCAATCGTTTGGCCTCCTCTACAGCAACGGCAATGCGGCTAAGTTGCTCCTTCTCACGAAGTATTATCTCTTCCTTTTCTCTGTTTAGGAGGATGACAAACGGCTGAGTCCATGCTTCTCCAATGGGAAAATTAAACTTGAGTTTCTGCTTGGGAGTCCGGTCGGCGTGGCGGAAGACAGTAACGTTTGCCTTAAGTAACCATGTTGGTGCTTCTGATGAGACAGATTCGGAGTTGATTAGTGGTCTATCCGGGGCGGCCGAGATACGTATACAGAGGGCTGAGAGAATCTCAGCAGCTCTGTCTAAGAGGTGGATCAGGAATAAGAACATCATCAAGGCGCTGACAGTTTGCGGTTTATCAAATACACTCACCGTAATAGGATTCATTGCCCTTAACGAAACTCCAGCCATTGACATCGATCACTTGACTTCTTGCACCATTCTCACAACGCAACATATCATAGCCACATATTCTCTGGCCAAATGCATCGCAGATTTTCGCCGCCCAGGATTTCTCCTCTTCATTCAGGTGTGTGATAAATCTACAAAATCTAAGTGAGATGTATGATAGAAGGAATATTGTTTGCTCACCGGATCTCTTTTCCGTCGGTATTACGTCTCACGACCCCATCAACTACAGGTGACTTGCGTGTCTCCGCGTGGGTATATTCCTTACCGACTGTATAAACTTTGATGTCCTCTGAATTATCAACATCAATGAACTCTTCGTATATGTAAGAGCCATCGGTCCTCGGGTGCATTAAGCCGGAATCCAATTCACTACTTTTGTTCCCAACCTGAAACGATCGAGTTTCACACCGAAGGGTAGTACCCGTTACGCCAGTGACTTACCTTTCTGAAGAGCCGGCGCCCACCACCGTTTCTGAAGTATATGTAAACATTATGGTCCTCACCGCTCACTGGTTTTTCCACAAAGGGTTTTTCTAATACTTGGCCATCGACTACGATAGCATTGCCATCCTCCCGCAGAGTCACTTCTGGGATAACCCGAAAGCTGCCTAGCTCAATGCCAGTCCTGGTTTTCATATATTCTTTGAGTTCGTCGTTGACCTTGGGTCCGCCATCGCGAGATACTTCCAAGCGCTTTGGAGTAGGTACTTGGACGTGATCCAGAATGTGCCCCACTAGGCGGCGATCCCAGAGAATAGCTTGAGGTAGAAGTTCATTGATACAGAAAGGGTTACGAAGCTTTACGTAGGATATTGCTTTGTCTAAAGGAAAATCTGTAGAGAAGAAAGAAATGAGGATGTCGCATCTAGGCCAATTTTCGACATCTGTTCCAGTGTATGTACCCGTGGCGTCAATTGAAAAGGAAGCGCGCATATCAGGCAAATCTCGACTCACCCTCGTCAAGGATGACTTTATCTCCGAAAACCTTGACCTCAACCGTTCCTCTCGCTCTGTCCACGAGACGGGTGAGAATCTCTCTCATTGCTTTTGACCGAGCTTTGACGTCCATTGCACATATGCCCAAGACGATTGTCGGTTTCGGAATCTCATTTCCAAAGTATAAATCCGATGTGTGAGATCCTGTTGGAGACGGTGTGGAGGATCTAGCCAGAATGGAGCTGGAGCGAGGAGAATGTCTATCAGTAGTGTGCAATAAAGAGACGCGGGAGGGCCTGTCCCAATGCATCGGTAGCGTTCACTGTCAGGTCTCAGATCCGCCGCACGCCGCATACAAGCGACCGATAATCAGGCAAGGACCCCGAGCACTAAGTAAGGGTGTCCGGTGTGCTTCCTTATGCTCGCGCAATTGCCTCTCCACTTTCCACTTTGAGTTGAGGCAATTCTGCGGTCATTCTACGGTCACTTGTCGTTGTCCCAACCTAAATGACTCAGATCCTTCCTTTTTTTTTGTCTGCAATTCACCATCTGCCACAAACTCCAGCCTCAATGTCGGCGAATGATCGTGATGAAGTTTCGACAACTATTTTCATTTCTAATCTACATTGCGCGAGGTACACTTCGTCACCCACTCCATCGCAACGGGATTAATTCACATACTCTTAATGCAGTTGCGTCCATACCATCGAGGAGAATCTTCAAGCGCTCGCTCCCTCTCCTTATTCCATCTGCGTATCCATCCTTTCTCAATGTGTAACAGTCCGTCATCCTACCACCCTACCGGAGCTCGCTATTAGGGAGGCAATTGACGGCGCTGGGTTTGATATTGCGGATACCACAAGTGGGGGTCTCAAGCGACCATCGGGTCGCTCCCATCTATCCACATTCCCCCGTCAAGTTAAGAAGCATCTAGAACAATGCCACGTATGTCAACACGATTTCCAATGTCGGCCTGAGGAACTCGGAATAGCAGAAGCGGCGACATCCTCGGGGCATTCAGCTCGGCAGCCTGTAGTCATGGAGAAAGATCACCTTCCTTGGGACGGAACATCGGATCTCCTTAGTAATGCACGTCATCGTGTCACACTTTCTGTGGGTGGAATGACCTGTATGGCATGTACGACGAAGGTAACACGGACACTGTCCGGAATACCTGGCGTGCATGACGTGTCTGTCTCGCTACTCGGGAATATAGCCACCGCGGTCTTGGATAACAAAGTTATAACGGGAGACGTACTTGGGACTATTAAGAGCATAGGTTATGAAGCCGACATTGTATCAGTTCAACCCCTAAACCTGGGAGCAACAATCGCCGAAATGGATGGCCCTCTGCGAGTCACTCTCTCTGTAGGAGGAATGACTTGTGCTTCATGTTCCTCCACTGTCACCGAGCTACTTTCTCAATTGGAAGGTGTCAGGAATGTTTCGGTCAACCTCATCGGAAATTTTGCCGCTCTGGTCGTAGAAAATCAGAATTTAATCAAGGAAGCGCAAGAGGTGATTGAAGCTGCAGGGTTCGAAGTATCTGTGATCAAGGTGGAACCCGAAGAAACGACATCGGACGGCCCAAATGTTGCACCGGAGCGGCGTACCGTTGCTTTGCAAGTCGAAGGCATGTATTGCCAGTAAGTCATCGTAACTGAGACGTTGCACAAGGGCGCTGAAAGATCCCTATCAGATATTGTCCTGAAAAGGTTATGCAATGTGTCAGCAAAATGGGCCAGATAGTGCATGCAGAACCGCTAACTCTCCAGGATCCCATTCTCCGTCTTACCTATGATCCATCCCCGCCTACCTTCACGATACGTGATATCGTCTCCGCACTGGTGTCTGCCAACAGCCCCCCGTTCCAAGTCACAGTACATAGACCCCCCTCACTCGAGGATCGCGCTCGAGCCATACAGGCAAAGGAAAAACGCAATATCCTCTACCGCCTCGTGACGGCTGCCATTGTCGCCATTCCCACTTTCGTCATTGGTGTCGTCTTCATGAGCTTGGCG
>QLPC01003843.1:0-30894 GCA_003314055.1 Lactifluus hygrophoroides | reverse complement strand
GTGAGCATGTGACTGGCGCCCTCTCCCCCACATCGCCGGTGAGCATGAAACAAGCTTGGAGAACCCTATTGAGAGTCTGGGAAAGCGTGCGATACCCTGTGTCCGTTCACAGGCTTCGATTTACCAATGTGCGCTCCCATGCCGATGACAAGTGACAGGGGATCATGATTCGAGATATTTTCACATCTGACAAGTAAAAGTGACGATGACTCGGAATTCAGAAATTGGACTTGAAAATTTTTCACAAGCAGAGATACAATCGGCGTTGCGCAAGAAGAACTAATTTGAATGCTGAGAATCGATAGAAGATAGAAGAAAAAACCGATCTTGGCCTGTCTGAATGTGACAAGTCTCTCGACCCATCGCGTCCCTTCCACGTGATGCAATTCGGCTGTATGCGGATCTAGATCCACACTTATTAACGCTCGCAATTTCCATCCATCTGATTCCAAAGGGCCTCGCATCTAAGCCAACGACTAGGTTCGACCTGTTTAATTTATATATGCGGTCGCTCGCTCTGCAGGATCTAACTAACATACAACCCTGGCGGCCTTAACTCCAGATCCGGCACAGCTGCGGAAACAAATAGTTTTGATCGTTGAAGCAAGAGCACAAACAAAATTTTTTTGAATCCGCGCCCAACACCCTCCTCAAACCAAAACCAAAACAAAACGTGATCTGGGCACATGTCCGTCGTCAGCGCGGAACTAACCACCCGCGGCTAATTGGAGCGAGCGAGCGAGCGGCAAGCAAGAGTTGGGTTTTTTGGTTTTGGGTCACTTGGATGGTCCCACTTTTTGCCACCGACCGACCGGTGACTGGGTGCAACTTGAACGGCCCACAGAACTGGGTGGCGCTTATTCTTTTTGGAAATTTATGATTGATTTATGATTGATTAACCCCCCCCTTCCCCAATTTGTCATGGAAATATCCGTTGTCGGACGACGCCGAGCCGACGGGTGAAGGGCCCGCCTCCGGGTTGCGTTCTTCCAACACTTCCACCTAATGTCGATACAGGATCTCCCGGGCCAGTGTAAAAACCCTTTTCCTCGAGGATTTACGTTCTGAGGGTCGAAGCCCCTCTTTTTTTTTTTTAATACATACACATCAACGAAACTTGCCTGTATATGTTATATAAACCATGCAGTAATCATACATGTTCCAAATTGTATGGCGGGGGTTCCGTTTTACCCGCCCTCGCCTCGCCCTCTCCGCCGTCACGGTAGGTTTTCGTAGACGTGCCAGTGCATGCGTGCGTGCGTGCATCACCATTCAAATTTTTATTGCCTGAAGCAGCTCTATCCGCGCATCTCAAACCTCTCTTCGCGTTTTGCACCCATTCCTCCTGTTTTTTGCTTCCATTTTTCACACGTCGTATGCTTCCGCCATTATGGTGTGCGTGGGAGAAGAGAGTTATCGGGACGAGATTGTCTACGCGCAGATGATACAGATATTGCACAATGTAGTGCGCCCTCTTTTTTTCTTTCACCCTCCGAGTCCCCCCGCCCGCCAGCTAGGCTCTGCTCTTCACCAAATCAGTGACATGCGCTTGCAAAAGTAACTCTGCTGCGTTGCTATCAGAGTTTTCTCTCTCTCGCGCTGCGCTTCTTGTGGGATACTGGATTTAGTGATTAAGCAGCGCTCTCTCGAGGTTGATCCGAAAACGTTGTTGTCTTTTGGGAATTGATTTTTCCTAACTGAGTCTACACTGTCCGGGGACGAAGATCCAAAACCCGACTCGCAAGGACATGCTGAGTTGACACCAGAAATACGGCTCGCGAATCACTCCTCTCCGCCCTCTGATTTGTGGTCACGGTCGTATTATACAGCATGTCGTCCCTTGGCACATGTTGCGGGCACATGCAAACTACCATTTACGTAGACTTCGGTATCCGTGCAGCGTGACCTTCCTAGGGACTGGATTCTTTTTATTTTTTTATCTCTGGCGTGACGTGTATCGCCGTTGCTGAGTTGAGCACATCGGCAGATCTCTTCCGATAACGCCTACCCGCACAACAACATGCTGCCGGGCCCAGTTTCTAAAATGTGCCAATTGGGGTTCTCTCTTCTCTGACGGACGACTCTTTTTCGGGCCTGACGTAGAAATAACTTTACCGGCCGCTTAACGTCCGATGATATAGGAAAAAGTGTGAGAAGACCATACACAAGCTCTGGGGATGGACGCTTGGTGGGGTTCACACCCTTCATCACTACATCATACGACTACACAACCATCTGGCAGCTTGGGGTCACCGTCAGGACCCACCTCGAGCCCTGGGGGCAGTTCACCCATGATCTCCGCTGGCGGCGTTCCATGTTCCTGCATCTAATAGAAGAGGAATAGAGAAAGTCAGCGCACCGAGCTATGTAACAGAGAGAAATTGAACCTCGCTCATGAGTGCGACGATGTTAGCCATCGTCTTGGGATCATCGTCTCTGTATCCGGGATTTTCGAACGCGGCGACCATTTTTGAGGCGCATGCATGTTGCGCCCGATACTGCGCAAGATCCGACTCTGAAAGCTTGTCCTCATTAGCAGCGAGATATGATGGGAACTAGTAATAGAACCATCAGCAGATAGCGCACGCATACGGAGAAGACACATCGACCTTGTCGTTAAGTTCCTTCAGAGGCTCATATAGCACGTCCTTGCACATCAACTGATTCATCATGTTCTCAAGCAAGTTTTGCACTGACTCGTCCTTAAACATGTCGGCTAGCTCTTCATCTGCGTCCTCTGCTGTGTCTGCCTACAATGCAGGTATTTTAATATCCATGTCCTGCAACCACCATATTAGCCGGTAACAAACCTGCAGGTTCGTATCGCTCTGGTGTAGGCGGGCCATCGCCGCTTCAAGTCGCTTCTGGAAAGCATCCCCGAAATCCTCAGCCGTGGCGGCCTTGTCCTCAACCAAATCAGACAACGCGTTGGTCGTGCGTTCGACAATCTTATCAGCGGAGGGCGACTTGACGCGGTCCGTTTCTTCCCTTGGCTTTGAATCACTTGCACTCGCATCGTCTGCAGAGCCTGAGGCCTGCAGGGCTGTTGCCAACTCGCGCAACATTTCCTCCATCTGCTGAGCGAATTCTTTTGCAAATTCCTCTTCGTCTGGTAATTCTGTGGAAGCATTGGGTTGTGGGGCGGATGGGACAGTGGATGTCGTGGGTTGAGGTGTGGGTTTCGCAGAGGGTTTCTTAGCAAAGTCGTCGAGTACATCTGTAGACGAGTACGTGCCGTTCGATTCATCCGGAGCTTTATAGCACGACATTATTGGAGTCCGCACCATCGAGGTCATCAACGTCAGATTCGTCGTCGACGGTGACAGGGCGCTTTCCCTGAGCTTTGCTCGTGTGTGATTCCATGTATGTGCTGAGGCCACTTGCCGCTAGGACAAGGGTTGCGCAAAGAGTCAGACGCGAATGTGGAGAAGAGAAGGAGGAGGACAGAACAGCAAAGCAGCCAAAGATTGCCCAACACGTGAATTCCGATACTCGGGTCACGCGCGCGGCTCACGCTGCCTTTCCCTGACAATGGCCGCCACTCAATCTCAATCTCAAGCCGGTCCAGCACAGCCAACTCTACCTGCGAATCTAGGCGGACCTCCACCTGACATCGCATCTCTCGAGTCGATCAAGTTCAGAGTGACCCAGCTCATCGACTCGATACAAACGCTCGCATGGCAGCTCGAGGCCTTCCACCCGCCACCCCCATGGCCAGACTTGCTCGCGAAATACGCCGTCGTGATGGCACAGACGCATAACCTATCCCGTGCCCTCGCATCCAGCCCGCTCGCCAGCACAGCGCTGCATCCCCGCGCCCCACTCTCCGACGCATCGCTCGACGGCTCGCTCATCCCGCTACTGCGTAACCAGCAGACGACCGACGTGCTCCGCGCCGAGTCCGCCTCCGTGAGACGACTCAGCACCGCACTCGAATTGCCAGAAGACCCGCCACCCCATCTGGTGCTCGACACGGTCTCTGAACTGGTTGCCGCGCACGACGCCCGCGCTGAACGGGCGCAGCGGGCTGTGGCTATGCTCAGGGAAAAGTATGATTGGCGCGTCCGTGTCGCCGTTGATCCTGACGAAGTTTGGAGCGAGGATGGGGACGTGGACGGTCCCGGTGCGGAGGAAGCTCCCGCAGTCGCACCCGGTCCCAGTAGTCCTGCGGCTAGCGCCAATACAAGTGAGGAAGAGGAAGAACTCGAAAACGTCCTTGGACCAGGTATACCTAACTCGGACCATGAACCTGAAGACGTACACATGGCAGAAGGCTGACTTCTGTATTCACTGTATTTCTTATCTACATCATCGAGTGCTTCTAAAGAGTACGGCGACCCCGCTATTACAATTGTTCGTGTAGGCTATACGGCTTCATGCCGCACCGAAGATAATTATAGTTGTTCGTACAGATCGGTGCTATCCTTAGTAACAAGGAGCATCTTTGAGTAGTACTCGGCTCCGGCTTACCAACTGCGCTGCCCAATCCACGTTCTCGTGGTCACCACTCACCGTCTTCGCGCCCAACAGTACAACGAGTCCCAGATACAAGTCGTACCACATACGTTTTGTGCGTTGACGGACAAAGACGATCGGTGGCGGTGCCCCATAGCCTTCAAGGAGGGCCTTCGACGGGGCTTCGGAAGGTGAGAATGCGCGTTCGAGGAGCGGATCTCCATATAGAAGATGTGCGAAGGATGGGAGGAGCAACGCCAACTGTGGCCCTCCTTCCTCGGCATCTGCAACGAACACAGACTCCGCTCCGGTCGTAAGAGCAACGAGAGAGGGCACCTCAACATCATCGAATAGAAATGCACCGATTGCTCGCCCAAGATAGCTCCGCAACGCAACGACATCGTCCGCAGACACGAGGCCAGCCGACTCGGCCGCGCTGAGCGCTTCCTCAACGAGGAGCGTAAACGCCTCTTGCCAGCTGTATAACCCTTCGCTCTCGAGCGCTGGCGGCCCACACCATTCGCTCTGCAGGCTGTGCAGCGTGCGGAGTGCTACGCCGAGACGTAGATCGAGGGAAGCTGACTGTTTCGGGGTGAGAGAACCTCGAACTGCGGCGAGCTGGTTCAACGGGGCAGAAGGCGCGAGCGGCACCGGAAGACGCGCGAGAATGTAAGGCCGAGGTCGAGCATCATCGACAACAAGATTGAGGGCAATGGGCACGGGAAATGGTAGCGGGACTGGGGGCGGACCGGAAGACACTATGTGCGCGTGAAGCGCGCTCAGGAGCGCGTATTGGGATGGCAGACTGTTTGGCACCGAGAAGGGAGCCTCGCCTTTGAGAGGTTCAGAGAATTGGAGTGTGACGAGGTATGTAGTTGGGTTCTGGGGGAGACAGTGAACGAGGTATGTTTGGAAACATGTTCTGGCTGCAGGGTCCGCATCTGTGAATTCGAGCGGGCTGACCACCGGTAGTTCTGTTGGTGGCCGAGGAAGGTGAGCGATGAGAATCGCACTAGCCTCTTGGGGGGTCAGATGCGAGTGGGACATGACAATCGATGGGTGCCCGTCGCGTCGGGGTGGTGCGCTGGCACATGTTATGAATCCCGAGATTACGGTAATCCTTGAATAGATCTTGATAAACTTTGCGGCGGCCGTGCTTGAGGCAGCTCTACTTGCAGGATCATACAGTCCTGGTATCTATTACATACAAAGCCTTTGTGTTTTTACGCCACCATCACCGTGCTGTGGAAAGGACATTACGTCGGTCAGCGGTCTTCATGTCGTGTAGCACGACGCTGCGCACGTGTCACTATATCTTATTCACAGGACTCATAAAGGGAACGGGATAACACGTCTACATGTTTAATGTGATGACCGGCCATTCAAATTACATAGCTGTGGATTAATAGGTACGAGATCATATCTCATAGGGGAGACACTCACCGGAAGAGGGGACTCTTGTCTCCCAGGTCACGGAACTTACTCGCCATGCTCTCGTCGATACCCTCACGAGCGCACAGCTCTTCCTTCTCCTTGTTGAGTGCTTTGTACCTCCACATAAGGATGGAGCTACATATGATACTACCCATCTTGCGAGTAACTTCTCCACTTCGTTACATAGGACGGGAAAGCACATACCTCATAGAAAGACACCCTAGGATTGTGCCGTGGCCCTTGTGGAACCGTGGCGGCTGGTAATATATGTATGAGGAACAGACACTGAGCTCTCATGTCAATGCCAATTGGTTTGAGGTCGCATGAACTGTCACACACCCTCCGAGGTTTCCAATCCCAACGACCATCGCGAGAACAACCCCTCTTTTCATATCCCCACCTGCATTTCCCCCAGCCCAGGCCAAAAGAACAGGAATGGTGGGGTACACCCCAGATGCAGCAATGATAGCCGCAGCATAGCCGGGACCAGGCTTACTCGTCGTGTAAGCAATGACGTACCCCACCATCGAGACCGTGGCTCCGAGTATAACAAATGGACCCCGCAGGTTCAGCTTGTCAGAGTAAATACCGACGGTGACAGTGCAAATGCAACCGGATACGAAGGGCGGGATTGATAATAGCTGAGCACGCGCAGCTGAGAATCCCAAATTATGGATTATAGTGGGTGTGAAGAGGGCAACGGCGTAGACAGGAACCAGAACGCTATAAGTGTATAAGACTTAGGCGGGAACACGAATAACGATAGAGATCGTTACCCCAGATAGGCAATAACCTGTGGATATGTCTTCCAATCAAGAAGTGCTTGCCAAACGAATTTCATGTTAAAGTGTGTCGCTTGGCCATTAGAATCTTCTCTCAAGGTGTGCGTTACAAACTGTCGTTCATCTTCTGTTAGAAATTTTGCGGTTTCCGGATACTGGAGGTCTATCAGTTAGGATTGCAGGTGTCACAAAGGTACGAACGTCATGCATGAGGAAATATGATGGTAAGGCCATGACAACGGTCGCTGTCGAAGTTGTCAATATCCATTATCGTCTCGCAACGTAAAGAAATATGTGCGCACCCAAGCCTTCGATTAGGAACTACAGAAGTATCATCAGCACGCAGACGGTGGGGAGGGAATATAGACAGACAATCCATTGCCAGCCATGAAGACCGGCCTTCCTAGATTTGCGGAATCAGTGCATAATACCATCTCTGACCATCATCGTTTTACCCCTCTAAGTGTTCAATTCCATACGCAAGAATGCCTCCGAAAGCTCCAGCAACGGTAGCAGCGGAGAAGAAAATGGCGAAACGCTTGGCTTGCATTTGACGTGGGTACCACAGTGAGATATAGTATGCCACACCAGGAAAGAGGCCCCCTTCAGCTAGTCCAAGAAAGACGCGGACGCTACACGAAGTGGGCTAAGAAGCCAGCGAAAGAAAAAAAAAAGAATTTCTTACATGATGAGGCTATGGTAGCTATTCACTAAGCACATGAGTGTTGTGATGGTGCCCCAGACTATCATAATTGTAGGAACTAAAGAGATGGCATAAGAAATGCTCCGACGTGAACAACAACACACCAACTCCATCTTGATGGTCTCATCAACTTGAGAAGAATATTCCTGCCGACGATGTCTTAGCACCCCCACCACCTGTGACTCGAAGGTGCAAAACCTACGACGGCACTTCAACGAGGCAATACGTTATCTGATGGTCATAAATCACCACGAGCTCATGATGAACCAGAAATCACGGACTCACAAAGAAGACTGCAGCTGCAGTATTGTATCTTAAACCGGTGAGACGGAGGTCTCCTGACATCCCTGCTATTTTTGCATTGGCTAATTAGAAGAAGATCAGTCGATAAGTTTCACGTGTCATCAGCAAACAGGCTACCGATATTGCTCCGGTCTCTTCAGATTTCAGGGAACCAGGTCGGTGCTGGGCGTAATTCGCAAAGAGTTGAATACTCACAAGAAGGACAAGAGATACAGCAACGAGACCAAGGGCAATAAATGAATGTCCAATTTGCGCCAGATGCGGGTCTTCTCGACATCTCCGACCCCGGAAAGCGGAACTTCTTGAGCGTGCACAAACACGTCGCGCCCGCCTTCAAGTTCCTCTTTGACGGAATCGAGCATGAATTAGGTGAATAGTGGCGAAAAGGGTTAGGGATGTGAGTAGAGAACGAAGCGGTGTCAGACCCCGTTGAAACCGCAAAGGTCTATGAGAAGCCTAGTCCACGTTTATATAAGGGGACAGTATAGCGCCCGCGGTCCATCGGTGGTTATAATTACAGCCCACAGCATTGAAAAGGCCTGGTATAAATAGCAGATTTAGGCGTGGTGATACCGGTTTTAGTCTAGCCTGTGCTTCTACACAATGCGCTGTTACGGATTACGGGATGAATGATACATTATCTTCCGCAATAGTAAAGCCAGTAACGGGGGCTAGCACACTCGAAGAATCAGCCATATGGTCGCATGGCACAAGAGCTGACATTGCCGAAGAAAGACCGTTCCAAGGTGGCTGTGGGGTAGACGCGGGCAAAGTCTCAAGTCTTCGTTGGCCATTCCAGGAATTTTTTAATTCTCGGGGCTTTGTGGAAGATTAAGTTAGCTTTGAAGGTTCCAACCAAAATTGACCAAATCCACCACAGTAGCGACTCGGAGTTTTTGAAAAAAGAAAGACCATTGATTTGGCGGCACAGCAGCGGAGACAGATCGCGAGACTATTTTAGAACGTGATTGGTAAGCATGTAATGTTCTCGTGACACCATTGACGTAAGCATTTCTGTCCTTTCCTCTCAGTTCGATCGTTTGCACTCACCAAATGACATGATGGACAAAGAGCATAATCTACAGCCTGAGCCTTCTCAAGAGGCCTCAAGTCTCGTACTACGACTCGCTGGTCCATCAACTACTAAAGCTGGGTAGGTGGGCACACGTCGCCACGCCACTCATCGATCCTCACTCACGAAGCATCGCACATCAGTCTGTCAACTGAGCAGACAGAGATTAACCGTGTCATTGTGGATGCATCCAAGGGTTCCAAATTCTATGAGGTTCCATCAGAAAACCTCCTCTCATAGCATGCAGCCCGCTTACGGGTGGCATTTCGATCTACAGAATGAAAAGCGGAAGGACAAGGAAGTGACGGCGCGCATCGAACGCATTCTTAAGCTTCGAGACCAGGCTATGAGAGGCGTCGACATGGGTGCGCGCACGACATTCATTTATTGCTCTCTGCTGGCCGTGAAACATCCCTCGCTTAGGCAAAGTGGAACACAGAATTGATCGTCTTGTGCGCATTTACAATTATACGGCTACCCAATATACTGCATCTGAGAACAATTTCTGTCAGCTCGAGACGATTGAACGGCAGCGAGACCTGTCCCAGTATATTGTTCACGTTGACATGGACGCATTCTATGCCAATGTGGAGTTACTCGAAAACCCTAGTTTAGCAGGAAAGCCATTCGGCGTACGCTCCTGTCCCTGATTTTCCTCTAGCTTTCCTGATGACAGGAAACGCAGGTAGGGCATGGTGTACTATCGACTGCATCCTATGAAGCTCGAAAGTATGGTGTGCGCTCTGGGATGCCCGGTAAGGCAGGTATAATCCGCGATACGACATGCTCTAATCGTGTAAAAGGTTACATCGCGCTGAAGCTCTGTCCCGACCTCATCCTAGTCGACCTCCATATGTCGCGCTATGGCGAAGTTTCCAAACAAGTAATGGCTATTTTCAGGCAATACGATCCGACCATGCTAGCGGCGAGCGTCGACGAAGCATATTTAAAGCAAGTCTTGTGTCCCGAGTCTCCGCTTTGACTGGCGGGGACGGACGAATTTACTTCTTCTGACTGTTGGGTTTACGGTTTAGCATAACAGAGTATTGTAAGCAACACCACTTGGACCCAGACGAATGTGTGCAACAGATGCGCCAGCGGGTTTTTGATGAGACCAAGCTGACGGTGAGTGCGGGTATTGCGGCCAATAAGGTATACTTTAGCTGTCTCAACGTCAACTCTGAATTACTGACAGCTATTGCCCGCTTCCAGATGTTAGCTAAGGTGGGCGTTACTACGGCTGTCAACCGTGGCCATACCTCACGCCATACACTCTCCGGCCTAGATATGTTCCGATAAGGTTCAAAAGTTTTCATCAGTCTCTTGTATAAATGTTCATCTCTCAATCTAGAATAAGCCGAACGGGCAATTCCACCTGTCCCACACTTCCGAGACGATCAAGGACTTCATGAGCGACCTCCCCATTCGCAAAATTCCCGGAGTTGGTCGAGTCAATGAGCGCTTGCTGGACTCTATAGGGGTGAAAGTTCGTCGAAAATCCTCCCGTAATGGCGTTGTGGTTCCAACAGCCGGATAACATTCTCCTTATTAGACGTGTGGGGACATCTACAAATGCCGCGGCGTGCTGTCGCTGCTGGATAAACAATTCGGCTTGCACTCCATGCTTCGTGTGTACTTGGGCATCGCATCCAACGTAGTTCAGCCATGGGAGCGGGAAGAGAGGAAAAGCATTGGTTCAGAGAGGTCTCAGGCATCTACCATACCCGTGGTTGCGTTGTCTGACCCCCCAGACTAGGACATTCAGGCCCATTTCTGAAAAGGAGAAAATCTTGCAAAAATTAGAGGACATTGCTGCGGAGCTCGAAGATGATATGGAAAGAGGAGGTTGGACGGGGCGGACGATCACACTGAAGTACAAGCTTGACACGTTCGAGGTTTTTTCGCGAGCCAAGTCCTTCAATCGCTGGATTAAAACAAAGTCAGAGCTCTACGAGGCTGGCAAGGAGCTCCTTCAGCCCGAATGGCCCCTTTGCCTTCGTCTCATTGGACTTCGCGTCACGAAGCTCAAAGACCTCCGAAAGAAAGATAACGGTATCGCTAAGGTGCGGGTTACCTCTCACTGCCAACGACTCCCGTACGAAGGCTTGATGCTTGTTTACCTCAGTTCCTCCAACGATTCCCCGACTCTCCCTCAAGGAAGACCTACGATAATGATGACCAAATCTCCGATGTCGAGTTTGTAGAGACGGATCCAGAAGAAGATCATCTGAACAGTGACCCGTGTGACGGAGAAGACTCACTTCCAACAGCGGAACCGCCGCCAGAGACTTCGGCGAGCAAACACCCCGAGGCAACATCTGTGTCTCCCGCGTCGGAATTACCAACCCCATCCCGTCGACCGTCGGAAGTCCCGGGATCATCCAGTAGGCCGCGAGCGGCTGGCCTGTCAGGGGAAGTCGCAACCTCTAGCGCGCATGCGCATGACGAGGGTACTGCGCCCGAAGCCCGGTCAGAACAGCTCGGTACTCAACGGAGATCTACATCTCCCACCATTCCTGTAAGCGAGTGTCCGCTCTGCACGCGACAGTTCACAGACAACGACAAACTTAATGCGCATATCGATTGGTGTCTGAGTCGAGAAGCAATCCGTTCTGCGCAGGGTGAGGGTGAGCGGAGTGAGCGGAGGAAGTCTGATGGTGGTGCCAAGGATCTCACGGATTGGTGGAAAGCAGGATCTGCAGAAGGTAAAGCCGAGACTCGAAAAGCGAAGCGACGGAAATTGAAGGGGTGATACTTTACTTCACTTCACCTGTACTACAACATGCTTTTGAGCTGTATTTATTAGCACATCGTTCGCATTTCACCAATTGTAGTACTACCATAAAATAGAAACATGTTTTGAGAACTCGGAGGCGTAAACGTTGTGTTCTCAAGCTCATGTAATTAAATCACCTGTATCGACTTGCGAAGGTGACCGTAGCCAGAGAATACGCTCGCAGACCGATTTCGAGTAGGCACTTCAAACCTAGCCGGATAGATAACTAAGGTTCCATACTGTACGTATTCTTCTCCAACTGTATGTATGCCCCACCCACTTTAAGACAGACGTAATCACGCTACGCTGAAGAGAGAACGCACCTCAGCCTCAAGTTCACGCTTGACACGCTGTTCTTCGTCTGCACGAATGAGCACATGAAACTCGTCAAGGTCCTCAATGATGAACGATTGGCCTGGTCGCTCGTCCAGCGTGAGTAGTATTTGCTTGACGGCAGAATCACTGTGGAGGGGTATTCAGTGTGGTGTGGAATTGTCGGTAACGCCTGTAAACCAAGCCGTACCAAGTAATGAGGACACCTATTGCAGCATTCATCAGGAATTCACAAGAGATTAATGTTAGCTCACCTCTGATCGCGCGCATGAGCACTCGTGTTCAACGTTCAGCGTTCAGCACGCTGCATGCTGTACTGTACACTGACGACCCGGGGAAACCCGGAATTATCTGAGCTGCTGACGTCATCACTGGAGAGTGTGAGCCACGGCAGCATACACAGTCGGGATGGGTGGTCTCACAACCCTGTATTTCTCTTTGCGTGGACGCGTGTACACACGAGGATACAGTCAATCACCGAGGCTCGGGGGAAGTAAAGAACGGCTACATAGGCAAGCACTCTAGCAATTTGACGAGTCAGCAACCGGAGCAGCCCCGTGCCGTTCGGATTTTGGATTTGATGATGATACCTTCCGCCAGGCTCCCAGGCTCCTTTCTTCAAGGGGCGTCTTGTATATATATCCCGTTCTCGTCTTGATACACGCAGACTGTTGACGATGTCCGCGTGCGTGGCTCGGAACCGTATATTGCGTCATCAGCTGACACTTCCCTGTGCAGTCTTCCTTCAATCTTTTCACCATCATTGACTTCCGGACCCAGTATGTCCTGCTCTCCGTGATCCCGCATTAGCCTTTACTGAATTTTCAATAGCAGCCCCCTTGGATGCTGTCGAAGCAGCCAAGCGGCTTGCTGCGTATACTGCCGTAGACAGGCACATCAGACCGCAGGATAAGGTGAGTTGTGACATTCATGTATAGAAGTGCACAGTCAAACCCTGTATGAATCACCGTAGATCATCGGCATTGGCTCGGGTGCGAGGAATTCTCTACACGCTACTAAACCCGCCCTCTCACTAGCCGTGCAGGTTCCACTGTGCCATACGTTGTAGAGCGCATCCTGCAACAGGGAGAGGAACGAAACAGAGATCGCGTGTTTCTCCCCACCGGATTTCAGTCACAACAACTCATCACACTTGCCGGCCTGCGTCTTGGTGACATCGCACAGTATTCCGTACTAGATGTCACTATTGATGGCGCAGATGAGTAGGTGACATGTCACATCTATGGATCAGGGTTGAAGTGAACGCGTGTAGAGTTGACGCAGAATTAAATTGCATCAAAGGAGGTGGCGCCTGCCAGCTGCGCGAAAAGGTGCTCGCAGAGGCGGCCAGAACGTTCGTCTGTTTTGTCTTGCCTGACGGAACCGGTGTGAATCCCTCGCAGATTCATCGTCGTAGCCGATTATAGAAAGAATTCAGCAGTCTTGGGTACCAGCGTAAGTTTTGTGGCATCGACCCCTCACGAATTTGCTCATGTATCCCAAGTACACCTCTGGCGTGCCCATCGAGGTCTCTCCGTTTGCGCACACCATCGTGCTACGAAACCTGCGCACGAAACTTGGTTCACCAGATGCAAGCCTGCGCATGGCGCGTGCAAAGGCGGGTCCGGTGGTTACCGACAACGGTAATTTCATTATCGACGCGCCATTTCCCGAAGCCATTTTGAGAAAGCCGCTCGAGGTTCTCCCTTGAACTTCTCACCTTGAGGATTCTCTACTGATCTCCGGTCAGCTTCTCATGAAGATCAAACTGCTTACTGGGGTTGTTGAAGTTGGCATTTTTTGCGATGTTGTCAAGGCGGCATATTTTGGGAACCAAGTGCGTCCTTGTTCAAATATGTTCTCAGTTGGTGTTGACCAGGGATGCAGGATGGAAGCGTAACAGCTAGATTCGTCGATGGTGAAGTCAAGCACATAGTAAAAGAGGATTGAGGGAGATTGTACTTCTTGGGACGTTGGTTAACACTGATGACATGCTTGTATCTTTCTGGCAAATAGACAAGAGGGTGTCGAAGAATCGAAAGATTGTTGTTTATAAGACTTGTAGAGAGTAAGAAAACAAACTCGATAAGAATTCTAATAAAAAATCATCCCAATAGCTCGGATAGTTTTGTAGCAACGTCCTTTGAGGAAAGACCGTCAAGCAAGACGTTCCGTTCAACACCCCGCTCTGCGGTTTATTAGAATAAGAGTATGCGCTAGATATGTGTTTCTGACGAACCGAACCGAGCAAAAGCACGCGCGGGTGTCCCTTGGGCCTCCCGAATGAGTATGGGAAGGTCTGGATTATGTTGTTTCAATGTGGGATAGGATGACACGACGAATTGTCTGTGGGTAACGTTCTGAACTTTTGATCGCTGTATGTGATGGGTGGCGAAGTTACCTGACTCCTTGAGATGCATCTCCTGTCTGTGAGAAGAGAATTCTGATCTCACGTAGAGCTGGTGAGAATGTTCTAGTGAGTGACATTGTTTACAGACGACGTGGCGGCGTGAAAGTGCACTGTGCTGTAATTGACGCCGGGGGCAGCACCTCCTCTGGCTTGGGAAAGTTGTCGCGTTTACTTTTTCGATCGCCAGCCATCGTGGAGTGTGCATTTCCGCGCGACTCACATCTGATTATCTCTTAACAACACACCTGATTTTATTAATGAAGTTGAAAGACTCTCCCGTAGCCAGATTCTTCAAGGGCTTGGCGGGTCAATGTCGAGGCCGGCCCCCGATTTGTTGAAGATTATGTCAGCGAGTTTCCACGCCTCGTTCTCGTGGCATCTCTTTCGAGTTGACGACGACGGCTGCCTTTGGCAGGACAACTCTGACCACGACCAAGGGCAAGACCAGGAGTCATGGAAGACGATCAGCAACAGCAGGACGAATGGGCCCGTAGTCGTCACACGCGCTTGCCATCCTTTACAGAGGTCCTCTCGCGTAGGACTCGTCCCCCAGTCGATCTTTTCATGTTTTAGTGCGTCCCTGTCCCTTGTCCTCGCCTTTGACTTGACCGCTGACACAATGTGTCACATATTTTTATCTCGCATTCACAAAACCTGTTCTTATATTGTGCAGTTTGTTCCTTCAACGCGAGGGTTCGGAAGATATTCTTGATTTTTGGCTTGATGTGCAACAACACGAGAACCTCTGTAGGGCCTATTTCAAGGACGTACGCAAGTCAGGGCGCACGATTCGCGAGGATTGGCCCGAATACTGGGAGTATGCTCGGCGGCGCGGGTCTACGTATGGCACTGTCGTTGGGGGTCAAGCAGTCGCAAAACGCAGCACGGCCAGCACGACAGAAATGGCCGCAGAAATGCAAGAAAAGCGTGTCGGGGCCGAACGTTCCACCAGCCCAGATCCACGACTACTTGCCTCAACTTCCCCTGCAACTGCTGTCGGTACAGACCTCGAGCACGCCCTTGGCTCCCCACAACCCGCACAGCCTCGCTCATCCACTCCTTTCTCGCTGGGTAAACGCACCCCAACCTTCTTTGCCCGACGCGCATCTCGTGCCCCGACTATCATTCCTCGTAGTTCGCCCATCACCCGTGCTGATATCATTGCAAGTGCCGAGCGCATTTATCTGCGTTACCTTTCCCCCGCAGGCACTTCCCCTGGTGGTGGCGAGAGCCACGAGATCTATCTTCCGCCTGCCCTACGTGTGCATTCGTTCCCCCTAAGTAATGCCACAGGTAGCGCTGCGGATCAGGCTGCAATTGCTCAGGTTCCGGACATGTTCCATGCCCAGAAGGAATATTGCTTCCGTGCTATGGAGCAAGACGCTTTCCCGAGATTCTTGCGTTCCAAGGCATTCGGGAACCTTACCCCAATGAGCGCTCTAGTGCGTCTCGTCGCAGGCCTCGTTTCCCTGTGGATTGGCCTCGCAACTGCCTTCGCATTGGTGTTCTTGGATGTCAGGCCCAAGTCCGTGCGGTTTTATGTGCGTATATTGCCCAGCTCATTGCGTGTCATTTACTGATTTCCCTTCCAGCTGTTCATCCCCTTCACCTTGGCTTTACTCTTCCTCATTTCACATCAATACGAGCTCGACCCCATCCTCGTCTTCCTCGGGCAGAGTGAAACCACTCCGTTCCGTACCCTGCAAATTCGAGAACCATACGTTCGGAAATTGCTTATTGGTCGTGCCATTTGGGTGTCAATATTGGTCACTTTTGGCGTCGCGGCACTGACGCTACTTTTCTGGGCCGTTCCAGGACACAGGCTCTAGACCCATCGTTAGGATGTGCCGCTTGATTTTTGGGAGTTAATGAGAGATTGTGAGATAGAAACTTTAATTTCCCTCTTCCCCTACTTTTTCGCGCATAATCCTCGCTGGATACCCTTCCCCGATTGATCCCTTCTTCTCTCCTTTGGTTATTCAGCACCCTCTCGTCATGTCATGCCATGTCCTAGCTAGTTTCTTTCATCGACTTTCTTTTATTTTATTTCCGTGATAGTTTGTACCGATCTTTCGTCGAACAATTTACTTCTGTCTTCTTGACCTGCCTTAGATAGGCTGATTATGTCATTCACTCTCACGATCAGCTATGCATAAATTCACTTTTTTTTGAGAACCTTCTTTTTTCTTTGTGCGGCGGCATGGCTCGCAAATTTCCCCAGTGTTGCTCATGGCTGTCTATTCATACGCGGCCGTTCGAGTGTCACGTCATGCCCAGAGAAATTCTTGGAAGTCTCAGCACCCTATGTCTACTTCTCGGCTTGGCTCTGCCAGTGCAATGGGGAGCGGGCGGGTCGGTTGTTCCATATATATACCCCTTTTTTCTCAAAAGCTGTGTCTTTTTGTTTTACAGCCAGGACTAATAATACAACAATGCGGTGGTGATCGCCGAGTTGGATCCATCGCCATAAATACTTCTGCAGTTCATCATCACAGGATCGTCGAACAAATAATGATTGCGATTAATTGGCTATGCGTGTATCGCTTGCCTGACTTTTGTCAGTGAATTTAGGGGGTTTGGTGCGTCTCTGTTATTAGGGTCCACATCACGGTCACACGGAGTGCAGAACAACAACAAAATCAACTTTGAGCAATAGCCAATAGCCAACGTTCGGGTCCGCACGCACACTGGATGCAGACGCGCTCACCCATCAAACTGGTAATTGCTAGCCCGCAGTTATGATTTGATGGTCGATGGTCGCTGAAATGGATGGTGATGATGATGCGATGACACGGGCTTCCCAGGGAGAAGGTGGGGTCGACTTGTGGGAAGCGCTAGCGCTAACGCACTGCTATCTTGTTGCGCAGTTGACCGACTTTGGTACTCGTCGTGCTTTAGTTTGGCTCCCACATCCCCGAACTGAAGGCGCTCGCGTTGTACCATTATAAGCTTTTGGTTTGGTGATGGGCGTGATGGATGGCAGCATGCACGTCATGATACGTGATACTTACGCCTCATGCATATACACGTTAGGTCGAAAGATAACCCAAATCGAAAACCTCTCGACAAGATCTGCAACATCGCAATATTATTTGCGGCGGCGGCGGCGGTACCCCGGCCTTTTGTTCTCCTCTTTTTTTTTCGAAGTCTCCTCTAACGTCCTCGGGCTTCCGAGTCTGGGAGATGTGACATTGCAGCAGTCCTTTGTATTAGGCTCGGCGGCTTCAGCTCCCCCGCGTTACAAATGTATTTTCCGACCGCGACTGCGATCAGGTCCGAAATACCCCACGCCGAATCTAAAAAAAAGTCCTTCGATACGTACTACTAACTAACTTAACTGCAGGTCACCAAACCAAGTTAATACTATAATCTAACTTTAGTAATAATAAACGGAAGAAGTGAACCCATAGAGACAATTAGCGCCACAAGCGTCGTCGCTGTCGCACATGGATCTACGTGTCCGTGGCATGCGGGTGAACAAGAAAAAAGATAAGTTAACAAGTCTCTGACAGGTTTCTGTCATGCTTGCCGCGGGGTCACCGTTGCGGTTGGGTTGGTGATTCCGCCACTGCAACTACAATTGACAGTACTATCATCGGCCGAAGCGAAGAAGACACTCGTCACTGTCAATGTCAATGTCCCCTGCCTTTCCGATCGCGGAACGGTGCAACGACAACCGTGAAACGTCGCATAACTGATAGCACTGTGCCGTACATAAATGGGAGAGGCGCTGAAACAAAGAGAGAGCTGAAAAATTTGAGCTTCTCGAAGGGTGATGCGTAACTACGGACTCCGAGTCGTAAGTTACATGTGGCGAACTTCCTCCTCGTCTCCGCGGGGTTCCATCCGATCACGATTGCGCCGAATCCAGAACGAGGCGGAATTGAATGCGAGAGCCGAACTTATCGAGAGCCGAACTTATTATCAAGCGTGCATGCGAGCGAGCTATGGCCGTCAATTGTCATAAGTAGTAATAGCCTACACAAGAAAACCCCTGCTACAGTAAGTTAGATAACGGACTAGGAGAACACAGTAATGATGGGATGAGTGAGAATAAATGTCGGCTATAAGTAAGAGATAAAGGAACTAGTGTGAGGATTAGATTATTATGGTTCAACTTTTGATGGCTACAAGATGGGTGATGGGTGTGGGTTTCAAGCCAAGTTCAAGCGTGTGAGATGGAGATACAACAATAATACATGATGAGATGAACGTTATAAGCGACGAGTCGAGTCAGTGGCACGGGGGGATCTGATTATCAGTATTGAAAGAAACAATGAGATATCCATACGGTCGCTAAATCTAGATTGTCCTAGAAACCTTAGCGACGTCGAAGAGCGCGAAGCTCGCGCTGCACCTGGGCAATGTTCCTGCGATTCCAGGCGCCAACCCATTGTTGATCCTCGGGTGCGCGCGCGCTGGACGAGAATATGGGCCGCGGCAGCTCCAGCAATCGCTCGCTCTCACTGTACTGGGAGCTCGCGTCTGATGACGAGGATTCGCTGGATCGATGGTGTGTCTCAGCCACAGATCGTGAGCGTGAGACCGATCGCACGTCGTGGTGGAGCATCGTGTCGGGCACGAGGGGATCGTCAAGCCAGTCCATATCCATATCCGAATCCGAGGAGGGCTGCTTGTGGTGGTGAAACACGAGTTCGGGCGGAACGTTTTCGCCAAGCGTTCGTATGACACGCGCCATCTTGCGCCTGCGGGCTTCCGCGCGGCTCACCTCCTTCGACGTGGCGGGTATCTCCCCTTTGGCGGTCAGGGGGGACGAGGGCACGGGTTCTTGCACACGCGGGTCTGACGGCGACAGGGATACAGCATTGAGGCGGAGGACGAGAGGGCGAGGTGCATCGCCGGAACGTTGAGAACGGGACCTTGCCGCGAGCACCGCTGGCGTGGGTAGTTCTTCTGTCGAGGAGTTGGACATGTGCAACAGCGATTCCCCGGATGATGCAGCAGCACGGGAGAGTGATACGAGAGGCGATGTCTCGGCCGTCTCTTCAAGAATGGGGTGTTTGCGCAAGTGACGCTTTTTGGGTGTGAGGATATCGCCACGCTTTGCGGCAGGGTAGAGTGTAGCAGGCACTAATACTGTGCCGCCGTATGACTCGAGGAGAAAAGGTGTCGTCCCCAGGACAGCACCAAGCTTTCGAGAAGAGCGTATAACACGTGCGCGCTGCGCAGCGTCCAGATTATTGGTGGTTGGTGGAGGCGAGCGGGCTACAACGTTTGTAGAGGTCATGACTGATGAAATGTAAGGCAAAGCGATGAAAGTGTAAAGCAAAGTGATAAGGGCGTAAAGCAAAGCGTAGAATAGTGAGTGTGGGTCGTTTAAGGGCGAAGAAACAAGTGGAAAGGGGGGTTGAAGTAGAGCCGAGGGCCGAGGGTTATAAGAACAAAAAGGAGCTCCTATACAATAAGCAAATTCTTGTAAGGTGGGTGTTATGCGGTTGCCATGTGGTACTGCGTGGACGACGCCTCCATTGTTCACTTGGAAGTGAGCTTCCCGGCATGCGGCAGTGTTTACGCTACTTAGGAGAAACAATATGCCGCCCGCTCCTTGTTCTATTGTCCAAATTAGGATAAAAAGTGTCACACCAACGTGACTGTGGCTGAGCCCGGGCCATGCATGGAGCGTCTTTTCTCCATTTCTCCGATCCCCGAGTACCGGAGATAGCACCGATCGTACACCATAAATATGATACAACAAACTGACTGCGATAGGTATATTTCTGAACTGCCAGGCCCTGCGCTCAAACTAACCAACTTGATTTGATGATGATCACATCTTGCGTTCGTCGACCCTGAGGGATGCTCTACAGTTGTTGTTAGGAGACTTCTTTGCTCCACACAAACCGGGGAATTAAATAAACGCTTCAGCTTGAAGGGTTGCCTTTACGAGCGAAACGACTGGCATTCCGTATCCGCTCTCCGTAGAACCAAAATAGCCATGGTCTGTGCTCCAAAATTAGATGTGTACAAAAGAGGCAGTTCATATGACGCACGCGGGGCAGCCTACAGCGATAGCCACAGCAGCAAGGATAGTGTCTCCTTTGCCGTAGCCCAGTGCATTGTACATGGTCGGAGCAAACAATGGGAAACCGAAACCGGCCATCGAGCGCAAGAACGCGACAGCCGCAAGAGCTGAGATGGTCAAGAGTGAGCAAATGGAAGCCAACCAAGGCGAAAAGGACACCATACCAGACGCAGCGTGGAGTGTAAATGAATCAATGACGTATGTCTGAATGCTTTGAAACGTGACAACAGTTCCAGCTCCAACGAGCGCTATGCCCTGCAGACGTTTCTCAGCACTTAGTACCGTCGCCAAGGGTACGGCTCCATGTCGCTCACCACATCAGGCACTAGCCAAAAAACACGATTTTGTGTTGCCCAGCCAGTGATCAGCAGGCCAGCAGGTAAGAGAATCGTCCCAGGGACAATGGGAGCTGGGAGAAACAGACTAGTTGAGGCACCAAGACAAAGGGAGTGAAGACCGATACGCACGCAGCCTAAATTCGGGCTTTCCAACACCTCCGTTGCGAGATTTCAACCTCAAATACACCCAGTCAATTAGCCTTGCATTGATTTGTGATCCGCCCGTAAGACCAACACCAAGAGCCAAGTAATGAAGACCAGCAATCCCCACACTGTTGTGATATACATTTTGGAAGGTGGAGGGTAGTGTCGTAATAAAGACTGTAACACATAAGACAGAAAGCAATCGAGGAATGCTGGAGACATACGATAAAGAAGGCCGTATACGAACGCCATGTAGATACCAAGAAGTTGCACGATTGGTTCGTATATGAACAGCTGGAACGGGCGAATAAGAGCCTTGCTGAAAACCGCCTTCCAACTGCATAAAGCGTGAGCCGGGAATCATATGAGGACGGAGCTAGATGCACTACCTATCTTCTCTGCTCATAGCAGTACGGACCGCCACCCCAGATCTCTTCTCTATATCCGTATTTTTACGAATTGCCGCCGCTTTTCGCTCAAGGAGAACGGGGGCATATGCTGGCAGTCGAAGTGACATGTCAGTGGGGCGATATCACATGAGTGGTGATACATTCACTTTCTCTCAAGAAAAGTACGCCAAGTCCTTGAATGATGGCGTCCACAATAGAAGTTGACCAAAACTATTTTTGTAACGGATCAGAGCGGTTGCCAGTGTACCGGCCATAGGCGCGGGCTGGAGACGCACCACCCAACGCCAAGTTGATTTCTCTGCGATCCAAGCCCCAGCAACAGGTCCGACGACAGGTCCGAGAAGGGGTGCGAGAGAATAGATAGCGGTTGCCTGTCCCCGATGTTCTGCATCGAAGAGATCGCCGATAACACCCCCGCCTATCGCGAGTGGGGCTGACCCACCAAGTCCTGCTAGGAAGCGGAACGCGATGAGCTCGCCCTTGCTTCTCACAAAGCCACAAGCCAGATTCCAAACTATCGAAGGAAATGGTCTATCAGCGGTGATTATGACGATACAAAAGCACGTACCAAGGTACCACAGGTTCGCGATTTGGAGCACATGCGAACGTCCATATATTTCGCTAAGCGGGCCAAGGAATAGAGGCCCACAGGCTAAGGCAACGACGAAATTAATGAAGTGTGCAGAACGCGAGAGCCCAGATACCCACCGTAGGCAAGGACGAATACAGAGGTAGTCATAGCGAGTAGAACGGTGCTGTGGATATCGAAGCGTTCTGCTAACTGTTCCGAAGCCGGTGCAATCATCGAGGAGGAGACCGGGCTAATGAACGTGAACGCAGAGACGATGACAATCGCCCTCCACTTCTTTTTGAAGGTCCAACTACATAACCCGGCAGCAGTGAGTCGAAAAAGGAAGGAATGATGTCAAGATGTACAAAACGCACTTTCTTGGATTTTCTGGGTCATCTGGGCCGTTCCAATCGACGATGACGACATGATCGTCGTCGATATCGTTCAGACCGCCATCTACTGTTGTTGGAGAAGAGGCCCCGCTAGGCTTGTCAGGTGTGATACTATGGGACTGAGATGTAACTTCCTCCGTTGGGGACATACTGAAAATGCAAGTGCCAGGTGGACTTGCAAAATGCGGACAGACTTACGAGTCTGCTATATATATTGTCAGGTGGATAATTAATTGACTGGCAAGTGGAGAGGCGGCCAATGGATGAAGCCCTGGACCTGGTCAGATACCCAACTGATCCACTTGACACTATCGCCCGATGGTCCGACGATTGTCATCCCTGATTCGTAATATCGCGGCACCAACGATTTGCACTATGCCTGGGAACCCCATGAAACGATCGGTGGTTCGGTGTGTTCATTCCGTTTCAGTACCACTATCATGACGAGGCGCAATAGCAAAGTGCATGGTTCATCTTCCATGGATTCTTCTGTCTACACTAATGTGTAACAGTGAACGGTGGGACCCCGAGAACTTTCTTGGAAGTAACGAGATCTGCCGGCAGCAGCGAGTTTCAATTCGGCCGAACGGTCCGTAGTGGAGTACGCGTTACAAAAGCTGGGAGCCGCCACAGTGGGTTAGGAGCCATGGTCCGTCAGATCTTGGGACCAAGGCGTGAGGTCCATGGAGATAGTGGTGGTGAGATATGGGGGGGTCGGTCGACGGCAACGACGGCAGACGGCAAACCGTTCAACAGAGCAGTCCTTTTGTCGACTTTTCGTGCATGCGGTCACGACGAAGATTTACATGCTTTCCCGGTGGTTAGTTCTGCCGTCATTTTCCGTATTAAAGTCAAACAAGAGCATTACGTCTTCCCCAGTCATGAACGAGATGAAGAACTTTTGATAGAATACCGGGCCAAGGTTGGGTGCCCGGCGGGCGAGACAAGGCGCGGCCACCGCACGTGACTAACGCGTGTACAGGCGCTCGCGCTGTGGTGACTGGGTCAATCCCTCAATCCTCAACGACTAACGATGTTATCCGGGACTACGGGGGCCTCTCCATCACGGCTTCCCCAACCTGTGCGTGCTATAACATCGACTCTATCAACCCGTACAGCGCCCCCTGTACCTCCTGCCGCACAAACATACGAACCCCTTGCACGCGCCGTCCTTCGCCGTCGTCTGCTCCATGAAATTATTCCACTATCTGTTCTGCCGGTATGGGTCTCAACTATCCTATGGCAGACGTGGAACGCTGGCGGATTATCTGCACTCAGCATCTCGAACGCTCTCGCCATGCCCTTTCTTCCCAGCACACTCCTCATGGCCACTTTTGTGTGGGCATTCGGTGTATTACCCATAATTGTTCTTCGCAAGTCACATCTCACTGGTGAGCACGTTATGGTCGCTTCTTCGACTTCAAAATATTAATGTATGCAGCTGTTCCAACACCCGCCTCCTCCCCCTCACAACGTTTCAAAATCGCGTTTGCGAAACCAAGCACCGTTCGCGCACTCTTAGTGTACATTCTTGCAGGCATTTTTATTTCAATGTCTCACCTTATTTTTGGCCGCATCATCGAAGGTGCCCCCCGTAGCAATGAATACCTTGGAGTTTTTGTCAAATCGAGGCAAGTCCTCATCATCGTGCGATCCTGTGCGGACTCACTCATCCTCACCAGGAAACATCCTTATTATCTAAATGGTCGCTTTGTATTCTTGTTCATGGCGCAAGTCACGATCGCTATGGGCTTCCACCTCAGGAATACTTTGCTTGACCGCGCCGCCGTGCGCCGGACGCGAAGCCAGGTCTGCCACTTTTCAAAGCCGTCTCTGAGACCAAAGCTTACTTCTGATAGGTTTCGCGGATGGAGACTATAAGTAGCCTTTTCCGCCGAGTCCTGAGCGCTAGCGCCACTACTTTTGCGTTCACGACCGCTACTTTCACGGCATACATCCTTGCATTTGGGCTCGTGCGCGCCATAGTGCTCCCTATACTATTCCAGGTTCCATTAGTCTCCCGTCTGTTTCGACCATTCCTCGGTCACTTTCTACGGGGACGATGGAGCCTCTCATACCTCTGGCGGAATCGCGAACTTGTTTGGCATACGTTCTTACTTGGGCTCACCACGATTGAAGGATGGGAATTCGCGGAGAGCTTATTCGACGATAAAGTACAGGAAGTGCGTGCCACACCTTGTGAAAGTATGGCCATGGCTCAAGATTTATTTTATAGCCCTTGGCCGTTGCGTCTCACACGGCCGATCCCTTCCTCACACTCACCGCTGGTGTAACAAGCAGTGACCCATATTTCGTATATTTCAGTTATGTTGAGCTTCGCACACTGGCAGAAGATGATAGAACTGGGGCGAGTACTCGCAGAACTACTATGTTCAGTGATCAGAAGCACAATCCGACCCTTTGGGCGACATTCGTACGCAGTGCCTTGCTCACTCTAGGGAAGGACTATCAAGTACTTCTTCGTCGTGGGGCCCCTCCACCTCCGCCGGGTTCGCCCTCATCCCTACATCTTTTCTTATGAGCTTATCGGTATCTCTATAGCTGCGCCGGCACCGAAGCCAAAGTCCGTAAACCCGGTAGTACCGACCACCCCCTTCGTTCGGAAGCCCGTCTTCAAGAACACACAAGGGTCACCTCTACACTCGGTCGTCGAGTCGTTGGCTGCTGATGGAGCGGTCACACAAGTCCTTGAGCACTCTCTTGACTCTACTGTAGCCCACTTGCCAGACCTTTTCAAGTCCACGGGGCACCCCGCCCCTGTGGCGGCTATGCAAAAGACCGTTGCTACGGTCAAGGCGGCCAGGCCCACGCTGCTCGAGAAGATCCCGACACTGAGTGACTTGATCCCGCAATCGGTGCAGACAGCTGCAAAGGAGCTCAGGCAGTGGTGGTCGCGTCCTCGTGCAAGTCGCCTCGCCGACAGCATTATGCCCAATTGTGAGACCGACATTCTTATCGCTGAAGGTTGGCCAATTTCGGACATTTTCAAAAGCAGGATAGCTAACATCTCATAGTTCTATCAAGATTAGTATGTACTTCGTTGACCGAAGACCGTTATGGTGTCGTGCAGCGTGATATCCCGCGCATCCTTGAGGCGCTGCTCGCCTTCCTCACCGCTCTCGAGGAGGCTCAGAGGGAGGTTGCGGTATCCGATGATGCAGAGGAGGCAGCTCGTGCTATTGATGTGTATGGTCGCCCCGCCGACGGTATGTTGTTTCCTAATTCACGTAGGACTCATTGTTGATGTGCCGTGGCCAGCGATGAAGGAAGCTGTTGTGAGGATTGTGCAGACTTTTGGACCCCGACTGACCGCCTTTCGGTTTCCTCACCGAATTGCGCAGAAGCTACAAGGGTTTGCTGACTACTACTAGAAGTCCAAGATACACCCTTCTCTTCTTTAAAAAGGGAATCACCATCGTTCCTGCGAAGTTTTTTTTGTACACATAAGCATCAATCTATTGTGCTCTAGCTCTATGAAACCAGTTTCCCGGCTATTGCTATTCATCTATCCGAATATCCCCGTCCGGAAGACTCATGCCTTGCATGCGAACTTTCTCAGCTCCCCTCGGCTTGAATTGTCAGCGTGGGTACGAAGTTTCGGAGAGATGCTAACTTGCCGTAAGGCCGACCTTGCCAGATTAAAACCAGCGTGAGATCCGACTTGCTGGATCCAACAGCGCGGGACCTCTTGATTGGAGGCCAGAGAGACTTACTAATCAAACTGGATTCTTTGCTTAGAGACCTTGGAGTGCATTACGCATCTACACAAGCTGCACTTGGAACAAGTAATCGGCCCCTCCCCAAAATTGGTCTCCTTGTCTCAAAATCATACGTCATTACAGACTCGGAAGGGAGTTGAGAGATTGTATAGGTGAATAATTATCTATGTTCGATGAATGAAGTCTGAAAATCCTTTAAATCAAAGGGAGATGTGACAAACGTTTTCCGGGTTACGGGTTAACTTTGCTGCGCCGGTCACGTGACCGATTCGTCATATTAGTCACTGAAAGAACGGAGAGTATGATAACTTGGCCACGGCCAGGCTCGCTGATCTCAGGGCGGTCTCCACCTAGTACGGAGTCATTCGGGCAAATGTAAAGCCCTGACGTTGTTGTTTCGGCCTCGGATGTGCCATTCCGAGCCAACGTTCCACTGCTCAATAGTCAGCCACTAACCCAGCATATAACAGGCGGAATGGGGCCAGTTTTTTTTTTCCATCTTCTCCTGGCTTCAGTTTCTTTCCAATCTGGAGTTTCTTTTGTAGTTGCGATGGCGATGACTCCACCTCTGCGGTCAAACGTTGAGCATCGAAAAGACGAATTAAGAACGGATGATAGCTCCCTTGACACAGCCGTCACATCGAGTCCATCACCGTTTCCAGCGCCGGAAAACGAGGCAGATACAGATCCCAATATTGTCACTTGGGACGGTCCCAACGATCCTACAAATCCACACAACTGGTCTGTGAAGTACAGATGGTTCATCACCTTACTCGTTAGCCTCAACGTCTTCACCGCGTGGGCCCAAACTCTCATCTTTTTTCCCACCTATTGCTCACCACAACGCTTGGCAGAACGTACTCGTCATCATCACCGTCGTTCACTGCGCCGTTTATTGAACGTGCATTCCACTCATCCAGAGAGGTCTCTTACTTTGTTACAACCACGTTCCTCCTGGGCTACGTATTTGGGCCAATAATCTGGGGCCCAGGCTCCGAAATATTTGGCAGGAGGGCGATCCTCATTCCCACGCTTACGGCGTACACGTTGTTCCATCTGGGCCAGGCACTCGCGCGGAACATGTCGACATTGCTCGTGGCTCGATTCCTATCAGGATTCTTTGCAAGCGCCGCGCTGAATAATTCAGGCGGTCTTTTGGCGGATTTGTGGGAGGCCGAAGGCCGTGGAAATGCCGCAAGTCTTCTCTTCACGACTATCTTTCTCGGCCCTGCACTTGGACCTGTCGTCGCTGGCTTGTAAGTTCCGCGTGTCCTGGACATGACATTAGTTATTATGCTCATCCAATCCCTAGCATTGTTTCTAGCAAAGCCGGCTGGCGATGGGTCTTCTGGGTGGAGATGATTTTTGCGGGGTTTTGCACGGTTGTCTCATTCATTTTTATGCCAGAGACTTATGGGCCGTATATCTTACGGCAAAAGGCAAGTGCCCATTCATGCTTCGCCCTGTTTGACCCATGTGTTGACATCTGCCCAAGGCCAAGCGTTTACGGAAAGAGGATCCAATGAAAAATAAAGATCTACATGCGGAAGGCGAGGTGAAATGGACTACGGGTGTCTTGCTGGAACACACACTTTATCGACCTTTCAAGATGCTCGTGCAGGAGCCTATCTTAGTCTTGGTCACACTCTACATGTCTGTGGTCTACGCCGTGCTGTATGCATGTAGGTTGTATCTCACACGTTTTCCTTACATTCAATTCACCACAAACATGACAGTGTTTGAGGCGTTCCCGGTTATCTTCATTGTCCATCACGGACTCTCAATAAGCCAATGTGGGCTGATCTTCCTCGGTGTGGGAATCGGGACGACAATTGGAGCTATATCCAATCTTTGGATCGGGGGGGCCAGGATAGGATATAAAGCTCTTTTCAAGGAGTGGCGAGGCTTTCCTCCACCTGAGCTTCGTCTGCACGGTGCAGCTGTTGCAGGGCCTTTACTCGTCATCGGGTCTTTCTGGCTTGGGTGGACAGGCGCGTACAAAGAAGTTCCATGGTATGTCCCTGCGCTCAGCACGATCCCACTCGGGATGGCGATCAGTCTCATATTTATGTCCTTCCTCGTATGTTCGTGTGTTTCTACCACCACACTTGTGCTGACCACAATACTTCTTCTAGAACTACCTTGTTGACACATATCTGTGAGTTTTGCGTTTTGTAATCTTGCAAGTATTTACTTGCTGTATGTGTAGAATGTTTGCCGCCTCCGCCTTTGCTGCAAACACGATGGTTCGGTCCGCAGTTGCAGCAGCTTTCCCTTTGTTCACAACGCAAATGTTTACGAACGTGGGTTTAGTAATGATATTTTTCACTCAGCCCTTTGTTCTGACGCATACGCATGCAGATGGGCATACAATGGGCCGCAACCCTGATTGGCCTTATTGCGATGGTACTTGCGCCCATCCCGTTCCTTTTCTTGAAATACGGAGTACAAATCCGCTCACGCAGTCAGTTCGCACCATGTATCGTGAGCACCTACCCTCTCCCCGCGCCTTTGCTTATGTACTGACTACTTGGTAGGATCTTAAAATAGCTGAACAGCTTGCGGCAGAAAAGGCATAGTGTGGGAAAGTTGTTTAGAATAATACATTTAACTAATCTTGAAGGAACCTTTTATGGACGTTGTACGAATAGATTGCTTGGGGCTGGACATTGACATACCAGAATGCATGGTATGTAACTTATTGTGGCAAGGTCACCACGCTTCCTGGAGGATTCAGAACATGGAGACGATGGCGCGACAGTGAGCCATATTGCGTCCAAATCACGCCTGAATGAACAAGCGCAAATAAAGTAGCACCCTTTCAGTGTCAGCAATGCGAGGGCGCGAAGATCTAAAATAACAAATAGGAACATGCCAGCCTGAGGGATGAGGGAAGAACGCTAAAAAGTACACGTGACCAAAGTCTCCCGTGGCCGTGGCCTACTCGTATCCCAAACCTGAATCCATTTTCTTCCACTTATATCGTGCGAGTCGGACGGAATGCGGTGAGGTGGAGACGAGAAGAGACCACAAGTCACGGTGAAACTACTATTGGAAGCAAGGGCGAGGACGAGAATGTAGTTTGCAGAATCAATGCAGACGACATGACACAGCTCAGACGACGAATGCCGAGATGAGGGGATATAATGAACTTTCACGGACAAGTTGACAACAGAGGTGCGTGTCTCTTCACAAACCCTAAATGCTTCACCTACGTACCGACTCGTCGACAACACAGACAACTTGCATTGCACAGTACAGACAATAGCTACAGGACTCGGGCAAGGCACCAAGACTCGGAGTGGATAGTCGAATTGGGGTCAAAAAAAAAATCGACTCATAGCGCAAAAGAGAACTGTCCGAGTACTAATCAGAAATAGGAAAGCAGCACAGAAGACGGAAGATGTGGATGCTGGTGATGCATTGGCAAAAATAGCGAAGTAAGTGGAGACGCTTTGCGGAATGGCCCGACGTTGATCTTATTTTGTCAAACCAGTAAGCGGACAAGTACAAACAGTAGGGTGAAGAAATACTCACTGCGACTCTACCACATTGCGATGCAGAGACAGTGACCCGTCTTTGCAAGGCGGCCACAAAAATCTAGCCAGTCCTCCCTTCCCAACTCTAACGACCTCTCAAAGACGAGACACATTGCCAATCTCTCTACCACGTTAATCGGGGTGTGGTTATCGAATATCCACCTCAGGACCAACTTCTCGTTGTAGATGTAACCGCACTTGGAATTTGGGCCACAGATCGCTGAATGCCTCTCGAAGTCGTCCTCACGTCCACCCCTCCAGGAACAAGTTGGGTTACGACAGTAAAGCCAGTACGGGAGATGATGGGACAAGACATGGCGCTTGCAGTCCTGTAGGCGCCCATACGTCTTGTTGCATCCGGTCCAGGGACAACCAACTCGTTCACGCTGGGGCAAATCAGAGGAGAGTGTACGTCAGCAAGTGAACGAAGATCTAGAACTGCTGAGGCTCCTATATGAGGATCATCCCAACTTACCTGTGAGCCAGGTCTGGAGGGAATATCGATGATGAAGTTGCTGACCATGAAAGAAACTAGATTGTGTTGAGGATAGCTCATAGCAGGATTCGCGGGGCTTTTATGTTGCCATACTACAAGTGTGCCATCCCAGTGCAATGTATTTGTGTACCACGAACTAGGGTTTACAGCAATGGCTTCTGGGGCTAAGCTAGACCGATAAGTGAGTGGCCAAGCTACCGTTGGCTCTGGGGGTCAACAATTGGGATGGCATGTCATTGTCCATGTGTACCAGCACAGTCAAGGGTTTGGCACCGCCGCCTCAGCGCTGTAGGGCGGACATCTAATCTGATAATTTGGTTGATTGACCCTGCATGATTATCAGATAAAACTTTGATATATATGGTTCGTTCGTATTGTGATAGTTGATTCCCTCCTCATGCCCCGACTACTAGGTTCAGCCACTCCACACTCACAGTCCATCGTGACTGCAGTTTTTGCAATTATCCATGGATCCATCATTTACGACCCACGTTCGATGCGTGCATTTGTATGTACTGTGCTGTGGTAACACAGCGGAGCATCCTCATCTACGAGGACAGAAAGTGCCAGGCATAACTCTTGGAGGGTTCTGCGAGCGGGATGAAGGCTAAAAATCCATGGAAACGGTAAACCGATGAAAATTTTACCGGTCCCTGTGATGTTCGTTGGTTCAGTATGATGTCCCTTTATTTATCCAGGATTGGTCAATCATTGACATTATATTGACAGTTATAACTTACACCGCCGAGCGCATCATCTGGGCTTTGCCAAGTGAAAAAAATTTCGACCCGCCCTTAAAGTCCCTTGAAACATATTTCCCTTTCCGTCTCCTTGGGTTGTTTGGGTTTTACTCACTGCCAGTGGCATAACTTGAACGACCATTCCTCCAGTGGTAGCTCACTAAAATTTCTTCCCTCCTTGTTTTGAGCTCCTTTTTCCAGTTCCTAGACCAC